>JAVQJS010065091.1:0-13682 GCA_036024795.1 Galaxias rostratus | reverse complement strand
TTCCATAATTGTGAGATGAAATTAACATTCAGTGTTAACGAATAGCAGATATCGATCGATCTGCCGGTAGCTTACGAGTGAACTGCTACTGGGCCCGCAACAGCCAATCAGCGCGTCAGCGAATCACACACAGTGAACGGAGAAGTAAATGGATATAAACGCCTATAGATATATTTTTACTAAAAACAGCAAAGAACAATGACTTGCGTTAGCGATAGCTCACACATTAATACAAATAATAATGACAAAATTATTTTTTGGATCAATGTTTAAAAAACTAAAGTTTTCATTTTTTTCTTCTTAAATTCATGCTGGGTCCACACGGAGGTGTCTCGCGGTCCGGACGTGGACCGCGGTCCGCCTATTGGGGACCCCTGGTGTAGACAGTGTTGTTCCCACAACAACTGTATGCTGTTTCCCCAATAACAAGCCGTAGGTCACCAGAGATTATCAAGGTCCTGCTTAATAATAATAAGAGGGCCTTCAGAGATAGGGATGGGGAGCAGGTGAAGCAGGTTAAGAGGAGCTAAAGGAGATTATTTAACAGGGCAAAGTAGAAATTCCGGCAGAAAACCCAAAAGACATGTGGAGTGAAAGGAGGAACATCACTGGCTAAACACAATCTGGTAGTCAAAGAAGCCTCCCCTAGTTCCTCTGCAACCATCCCCCTTCAAACCTCTATCCTGTTGTCCCCCCTTCCCCAACATCCCTCACCAGCTACAACAAATCTGTTCTCTCTCTCCCACCAGTACCTCAAACTTCCCCATCAACACAAAATATACTCTTTTCCCCCACACACTATACACAGACCTTCACAGCAGAACCGGAGAGGAAAGTACAGTGAAGTCTCCGCCTAGGCAATTCTGCAGCTCCCAACAACGTCAGCTCAAGGGCCTTCAAAATATGTGTTGCCCAGCTGAGTCCAGCAGTATATCTTCAATCTGAGCCTGAGTATGTAGAAGGTTCCAGTGCTTCCCAGCACCTGCAACGACTACAGACTGGTGGCGCTGACTTCTCACCTGATGAAGTCCCTGGAGGGGCTAGTCCTGTCACTTCTCCCGCCCCCTGTAAGATCATCGTCGGACCCTCTTCAGTTTGCCTACCAGCTGAAACTGGTCATCTTCTTGCTTTACTGTGCCTATGCCCAACGTGAATAGACCCATGAGCACTGTAAGAATAATGTTCTTTGACTTCTCCAGTGCGTTCAACACTGTCTGGCCTACCCGGCTGGGGAGTAATCTGACAGCAATACAGGTGGACTCTTCTCTGGGTTCCTGGATTACAGACTATCTGATGGTTGACCACATTTTGTCAGACTACAGGACTGTGTTTGAAACTGGTCACCAATAAAGGGGCTCCATAGGAAACTGTTATGTCTTCTTTCCTGTTCGTCCTGTACATGCTTCGACTTTCAGTTACACTCGGAGTCCTTGGAGTTTTCGAACGACTCTGCAGTTATTGGTTGTGTCCGAGATGGAAACGATGAGCAGTACAGGGGCGTTGTAGACTCCTTCGTTGAGTGGTGTGAGCTGAACCACCTGCAGCTCATCAGCATCAAGACGAAGAAGCTGGTGGTGCCTTTCTGCTGGAATCAACCATTGCCATCATTTGGACATTAAACTGGACTGGGCCAAGAAGACTGAAGCTATGTGCTAGAAGGGCCAGAGCCGACTCTACTTCCCGCGAATGCCCCGGTCCTTCAATGTCTATAATACCGTGTTGAAGATGTTCTTCCAGTCGGTGGTAGCCAGTGCTATCTTCTTTGATGTTGTGTGTTGGGGAAACCAGTTGAGGTCAGCAGACACCCACAAGAAAAGCTGGATCGTCAGGAAGCGTGGCTCTGTCTTAGGGGTCAAACTGGACTCTTCGTTGGTGGTATTTGATAGGAGGCATCCAGGATGCTGCTCAAGATGCGTAGTGTCCTGGACAACAACTCTCACCCTCTCTACCAGGTGCTGACCTCATACAGAAGCAGCCTTAACAACAGACTCATTCTACCCTGGTGTACAACAGAACGCCACAGGAAGACATCCTATCTTCTTGTAGTTATCAGATTTTTTAATGGTTCTACCTCAGGTTTAAGACCGACAGTGGTGATACAGTGACCCGAGGTCAACGCACTCGTTGCCTCATTTTAACATACATTTATTTTTTCACATGTCATTTTAGTCAGTGTTCAGTTAACTTACTTTATTCCGTTATTTATTACTAGTACTGCTAATTTGCTCTACACATATAGATGTTTATTTATGTTGTATTTATTATGTTTTTTTTTTATTTTGTTTATAATTAGTGTATAAGTCTTTGTCCTTCTTTGTATTCAACTGTTTCACCTTAATTTCCCATGGGATAAATAATGTCTTATGAAACTTGAAGTACTTTTCAAGTAAAGCAGTGGACTTTTTCTGTGCAAAGCTCATCTAGTGTTCAACTCTTTTACATCTCCATGAATGGAAAAATTCCCTGTCTTAACGGAAATATTGTCTGTAGCATGTGGCAATGGCTGCACCTAGAATTATGGTGCAAAAACGAAACATGTTAAATATGTGCAGCCAAGGAATGTATGCCTCCACCGTTCTTCCTTGTCAAAACCGTTAGACTTACGGTTGGAATCTTGAAGCTCAGGACATTGTCTATTGAAGGAGCGTGCAGCTGTGAAGGAGACAGTGCTCTCTGTCCCAGGGGGCTTGAACGCTGACCTGCCGGAAAAAGGACAAATTAATACTACAAGTCTTTACAGTTGAGTCTGTATTGTCGGTGACAAATTTTACCTGCTTGTAAAAGCTGCTTACCCAAACTGAGTCTCCTTTCCTCTTCGTTGCACAAGGACTGTAAAGAGAAGGCCAACCATAGTGGCCACCAAAAGACCCAGCAGCAAACCAACCCACATGTGGCCCCTCTGGGTCCGGGCCTGTACTGCTGTCAAAGAGAAATGGTACACAGGCATCAATGTACAATAGTCACACTGCTGAAAAGGATCCTATGTGTATAAAAAACGAGCACCAAAGAATGAAAAAAAGGGTTCATTGTGTCTAGGTACCTGAGGCTGGCATCACCAGCACTGGTTGGCTCCATGGTCCGCAGCCCACTACTGTACACGCAGACACCTGGAAAGTAGCATTGAAGAACCGACCACCACCAGAAAGGTGGGCCACATTGTCTTTAAACAGAAGAGCCTCCTAATAAACAGAGTAAAGAAAAAACAAGTCAGGAAGTGGTAGACATTTTGTGAAACAGCACAAAAGTGTACTACTATGGAGACCATAGCATGAGTGTAATTTGTTAAATTGATTTACATTACCCGGGACAGAGATACTTAAGCCTTGGAACAGTTTAAATTTACTTTGAATGATCTAGGGTATTGTTGATGTTTTTGAAACTAGAAATACATACACACACAAACATAACCTGTATTATCACTAGTCACATGGTACTATGTTTCTCTTTGAAGTTGCTTTGTGTAATTATTTTCTCAAACTGTCATAGAAGACACGCAGAATGTTTGCGGTCACTGGATAGTACTAGTTCAATGAACAAATATTTCAACAAGTATGGGCATCCCTACTTGATTTTGTGACGCACCTCCCTTGTGCCATAGAGAAATTCGTCACAGTTTTGTAGGAGATTGTTCCCAGTGGCAAACCATATTTGTGTTAAATATTGAGTCTTCAAGAGGACTGATCTGAACCGTGATTTTTGTAATTTTCTCATAGGCATTACAATGTGCTATCAGAATAAATGTATTGATAATTAAAGATATAAAACTTGATAAACCACACACATCCTAGTTTCTCCCAATTGGTATCAACATCCAGCAACTATTTCGGGCTTATTAATCATATTTCACGTAGTTGATAATGTTGTTTTGACTGATTTCAGGTTTGTTACAGAAACTAATTAGGGCTGTACAATGGCTGTACATTTTGTTGACTATATTGCATTTGGTTGATTATCTGAATGTGATCGGTTTGCTTTTATTAGACTGCTGAGTCTAGTGTAGTATATGGAGTCTACCTGTCCTTCTCCTCCCAGGTTCCATTGGACCTTATAGGCCAGCAGGCTGCCTTGTAGTTCCTCCTCTTCCAACTTTGCCCAATTTAGTGACAGTTGCTGCTCTGTCAGATCAAATGTCAAGTTCCTGGGAGCTGCAGAGGGCACTGATGGATATCACACGCACGCCACAGAAAGCCGGAAAAAAGAGACACAATTGTTACTTAAAGAGCAAGATAAGACATTGTGTCCTAGCAATGTTGAGCCATATTTAAATATACTAGGAGAAAAACTGAGAAGAACCACACTGTCGTCGCAAAGTTTATTAGGCCCCGAACTACCGAAGACTGCAACTTGTTAAGTGTGCTTTTAGCTCTACCCCTTAGAAGGCGCTAAAGAGCCCATCGCTACACCAGTGGTCCATTGATATGGATTGAGGCCATGCACAATGGCTCATTGTACCAGTGGGACTGGAATCCACTGACCAGCCCTTGGGGATGCCAGTTTTAAAAGATACAAACAAGGTCAACAACAGAATTCTACACTAGCCATTGCTGCCTTCCACAAACACACGAAGAGGACACACATACTGTATATTGATTTAGCTGCAAAAAAATAAAAATGAAATCATACCAAAGTGGAAACTTTGTGCACCAACATTTAAATTTCTTGTCTTACATTGTTAAATTGTTAGTGTGAATCACCCATTTGATTTGGCCATTTTAGGCCTAATGCAGATGAAGAACAGCATTCCATACTTATTGTCAGTCTGTTCCCATTAGTGTTGTCACCATAACTCTGTCTTTCAGTGCAACTGATAACGCTGGCATGTGTACAAAACCATTGGTAGTTGAATGTATATTGTTGCATAAATTGGAAACAGAATGGTGTCTACCACTCATGGTTCAACACAGGAAAAATATGTAAAAGGTTGACAGAATGACAAGTCCAACTACCATTGTTGGTCAGATTACTTGAAAAGTAGAATCAGGTAATGAGTACATTATATAATCTATATATATAATTTAACATTATTGATTGGAATATCTAAAATGTTTTATTTAATAACTTAATATGTATTCTTACTTTGTGTTATTACACTGCACTTTGGGATTCTTCAACTAACATAATATAAGACACGACAGCAAATTATGTAAATGCCTTATGAACCGTTAAAGAGATTGTATAATTATTGTTTTTGACCCAAACAATCATATGTCGTTTTCCGTTTACCATGCCGGTAGAATGGTGAGTGAATACTTAGTGCTCTGCCCACCTGCTTCAGGAGTCTGAAAGTTCAACCAGGGGGAGTATGGAGAAGTCCCCGCCTCGTTTTGACAGGACAGCCTGGCGCTGTAGTTAGTGTGGCAGCTGAGGCCAGACAGGACCTGCTGGTATGGAGGCACATCCACCTGCTGCTCCGGCAGTAACAGCTTCCTCCCCGACCGCTTGGACAACTTTGGATGTTGGAGAGATAGTGGACATAGTACGTAGTAAGAGGGGAAAAAAGAAAAACTAGCATGAAATAAAGCATGTAGAGAGTTGGAGTCAACATTTAATCCAAATTACTAGACAACACTTACAACGTAGTATTGTGGTCTTAAGATCCATTGATTTAGGACAGCATCAGAGCACAATGGGAGATGATACTTGTCATTCATTATTACTCAGAAAAGCAGTCATTTTCTAACTTAAAAATTCTAAACTGAATTCAACTTTCACTCTGCTGCTGCACTTAAACAATGTACAAAACTTAGAAATGTGAAATGTGTTGTTAGTATTTACTTAATTTGGAATTTTATTTTGTATTTACCTGGATGGTGCAGCTGGATAGTTCAGAGTAACCAGTAAATCCTGGCTGCCATGACAATGTGACATTGTGGTCGACCACCTGGACTACTTGTAATTCAACTGGAGCTGATGGGAGGACTGACAGACATAGAGACAGACAGACCGTTGATTACAAGGACTGACAAATACCACCCAAAGTTCATTACTGGTCGAAACTTTCTTAACTATCCACTAAATCCTATGGCTGGTGTTGTTCTTAATCATGACTTAGAACACAAAATACTGCCCATTTATTGATTGTTCTATGATGTTTGTGTGAATGAGTTTGGAACAAAGTTGCTGTCAGAGACAGACACATCAGTTCATACAATATTATGAGCACTTGTGAACACGGATATTAGCAGTGGCTATCATGGGGCTTTGTCTTCATGTTCTACTGAATTGCCAGTGACTAGAGGGCCTAGTTAAAGCTGTGTGCAGCTTATTAGGTTAAGACATTTTGTATTAAGAAAAATTAAGTGAAGTAAAACTAGTGAGAGGGACCTCCTTTGATTTTTCAAAACAGTTTCCAACAAATCATCTTACGCGGCCGTGATAGTAAAAGGTTTCAACAGTTGTCTAAACATGGTGAGAAGAAATTATGAATTTGAAACTAATGCATTGATGAAAAAAGGGAATGAACTTTTGGAAAGGAACTGTTTCCAGCTATCCCCGTTCAGATGTTTTGCCCAGTCTACAGTCTTACTCATAACTTACCCTTGATAAACACAGTGCCTGTGCGAGACACGGAGATGCCTCTTGTATTCTTGGCTTCACAGTAAAACTTTACGCTGTTATTGACACCTAGAACGGGCAGAGAGACAAAGAGTAAGAAAGAGAGAGAGAGCAATAGAGATAAGAAGGAGGTAAGAACAAGAGTAGGTAAGATGGAACACCGAAATTGGAAGAGAGATATGTTAAGTGATGCAATATAAATCTGAGGAACTTTAAGTATTACAGACAGCAGCCAACTCCCACATGCCTTTTAGGGTAAACTGTCATTGGATTAGAATTTGTGAGTAACACCAAACATTGTGTTACAGCATATCAACATCTTGTCTTCCTGTTCCCAGGAAAAAACAAACTACATATATACTTTGGATGCAATGTGTTCATATAAGACAAGTGTGATACAAACACTAGAATTTAATAGGAGTCTGAGACAACAGGATTTTGTTAAAGAACATTCGCTGTCGTACATAAGAATGCTGCTTGTTTACCCACTTACCTGTTCTGGCACCTGTAAAGACTTGACTCCAATTAAAGGAAATACAGGTAATGGGGTAGGTTAGCTTTAAAAGACTGCCATCAAACAAGAAGTGCTTGGGGCTTTGAATTCAAAAGCAACATAAAGAGGAGCTGAGAATGACTTGGTTATCGGTTAAACATTTTAGTAGAGCAGCTCACTTTTCATTAATCTTGGTCTATCCCATAGCCTAGTCAAAGAGATAACTGCAAAAACACATGTACACATACACTAGCAGCTGTATTGTATCTGTTAAGACTTAGTCTTCTACAGAATGTGAGGGGGTCCAGTAACATACAAATCACAATCACTGTCTACTGGCCTTTGCTGGAAAGCACCAGATACACACTGACAATACAGGAAGGAATAGATTTTGTACAATGTATTCAATGAGGAACATGATACAATTGAAAAAATGGTGCCTTCCAGAGAAGCCATAACCAATCATGGTATGTTCTAGTATAAAACACAAAGTACTTCGATTAATGTATCAAAAAAAACTGTGACATTTTCATCACTTTGGCAACATTAAGTTACGTGACTTTCATGCTACTGTGCACCCCCATCAAGCCCAACAGAACATTTACAGGTAAACACTGCAGCCCAAACAAACCCCGAGCTAACACATGATGTGTGTAGACACAACAGAAATGGCGATAGAAGCAGCTGCACATAGAAACTAACCTTTGTCTCAGTTCTGTAAGAGGCCATTTCTAATTCAGACTCTATGGACGGTTTTGGGCCTAAGGAGCTACTTCTCACACACACACTCTCTCTCTCTCTTTCTCTCTCTCTTTGTGTGTTTGACTGTGTGTGTGTGTGTGCACTGTGAGAAAGTAATAAAGCCATAATCCCTTCCTTGAAATGTATGACTAATGGTGACAAGGCCTGTACTGTAAGTGTATGACACAAACAGGCTTGACCTTGCACATAAATGACTGAGTACACACACCGACAGCTGTGAGGTCATGGAGACAGGCTGTACCTCTGATTCAGACATGTGATTCACATAACTATTGATTATACAGTATGAGAGAGGGAGAGAGAGAAAGAGAGAGAGAGATCTGTATGATAATGACATCACAGTCTACATTCAGGATGTAGAGTTAGGATGTCAAAACAAGCCTCTAATAACAGACCTTTCACATGAAGTACAGAAGGAGAGGCCGTAGGATCACCCTCCTGCACACCTCCAATCCACCACAGAACCTCCACTGGGTCGGGGGGTCCAACCGCAGCACAGGTCAAATTGAAGGGAACCCCAGGGAAGGTAGCTGTGTCTTGAGGCTCCAGGGTGAAGTGGGGCACCCCTAGAGGAAAAGAAAGGGGTACACAAAAAACCATGCCGGTGAATGGAAAGTTTGGCCATTTAAGCCATTTATGTGATAAAGGGGGTAAGCCTTTATGTGATAAAGGGGGTAATCAAGAGGGATAAGAAAATTATATACCCAAATGAATCAGCAGTCAAGCAAGCAAACAAAATGATGCTCAAGAGAGAGAGAGAGATAGTGAGTGTGTAATATGCAGATTGAGTTATAGACTTTTTACCTTCCACAGTGATCCAGGCAGGGTCTGAGGACATGGTGATACCATGGAACTCCACCTCACACCAATACTTCCCTGCATCTTGTTGCTGTACAGACTTCACACTGAAACACACACACACACACACGCGCACACACACCAATTCAATTAGGATAAGGTTCCCTTTCCTAAAATTAGCCTATTGAAGCTGTCTGAGGATTTTACAAGAAACAACAGTTAACAGTTAATTACAAAATAAAAAGAGAATCAAGGCAAACTTGTCCCAAATCTAGCAAAGGTTAAATCATACAATGGATCTACTAAACACAAAAGGAAGTTAAGTCCTGAGTTGCTAGAAGACCTTTGATCGGCAGTCCCTCCCTGCACATGTGCAAGAGATTAGAATGTAGCCCTGCCAGTACACTTTGTCTGTGTCTGTATCTGTGTTTGTACGCATTTGTGTGTGTGTGTATTTTACTACCAACCCACTGGTCCAGTGGTGCCCAGTCTATAGCTTTACAATATTCACAGGCACCTGACTGCATTCCAACTCTTTGCTGCTAGGGCCTGAGCTTTAGGATTCTGCTTGGTCAGATGAAATGCAATGTTAACTCTAAAGCTACGCAGGTCCTAGGCATGGGTGATACAACTGCCTGATGTATTGTTATTAATGTGCGGGGTTGTACTGTAACATTGAATAAGTAATCCTATTAGCAATACATTTATCTCCATTGGATATAAATAAGATTAGCGTGTCCAAAGTTCCAAAAACCTAGGTAAATAAGAAATAACTAGAAACATTACAATCTTTGGGATACATAATATCCCATAGTAACATAATACCAAAATGATTTACAGCCACTTGCTGAGTTTGGCAAGGAATTCACTTTTGACATGATTACATCCATTGAATTCCATTCCACCAAGTAGTTCAAATCCACTGCAAATTGCCTCTTAGGCCATTGACGGCATTTCACTTACTACCGGTTTACCAGGACTCAAACCTCCATTTGTGCTACTAAGAGGCCCTGACATGTACTGCCACTGAACAAAGTCTGCCCACGTTTGGTGCAACACAGGAACCAGTAATTACAGCATTTGTTTATACATAAGACTGAATTCAATCATAACTCACGTCATGCGTCATCCAATTTTATATCATATTCAAATTTTATTCAAAATATAAACATAATTTAAGATGTTCAATGCTACGTACTCAAAGGGTACAGAAAGCATCTTATTTTCAATAAGGACATAGCATGTTTGGTCTGAAAGTATACCCAGCATTTGTCAAAGAAACCCTTGCACACAGTTGTACCTATGGAATGTTTCCCAGTGATGGGACTCCAGCGTGATGTACATCTGATCTGTGCTGTACAGCTTATCTCCATCCTTCATCCAGACAATCTCAGGCTCACTTAGCCCCTCAATAGCACAGCCCAACCGGGCCATGTTGCCTTGGGTCACGGTCAGGTTGGCAGGGTTCTTGGTGAAACGGAGTCCTGTGGTGTTCATATAAAAATAATTAATGAATATATCCACAAACTGTTTTTAAATGATCTACAATTAGAAATCTATTGTACATGGTATCTTTTGGTGCACATAAAGTAACCTGTATATGTGAGACATTTTGGAAACATAAAATATATACATATAATATATATATATATCAAAAGTAAAGTCAGTTAGTGATTTCACTGAAGAAGCTTTTGTCTATAAGTAGAACTGTCTATTGTGTTGAGGTAATGCGGATAGCTTGATTTCTCTGTGTTGACTTGAGCTTTATAGACGTCATAGGGGGCTGAGAACAAGAACGATGTTCACTGTAATGAACATACAGCTGGATTGCTCATCTCCTGATGCACAGAATCCCTCGCGCGCACACACACACACACACACACACACACACACTACAGCATAGTGGCTCATCAGAAAATAAATTTAATTACTTTACAAGAGAGAAAGATATTATATATCATTTCCCCACGACATAATTTTAACAGACCCATTTACTGTAATTTAAGCGAGGTCGTGGTATAAAATCAAACATGTTTTGTTCCGGACCCGGGGAAACAAAATAACCTAAGTAAAAAACAAACAGCATACATTTAACATATTTACAACGACAAAAAATTAACCTGAATGTTTTTCTCAACAAGATCAGAAACTTACCATAGCCACATAGTCCTTCAGAAACATTTATCGATAAGAATATAATCCAAAGCACTCTTTTCATCTTCTCATTGTTTGTCTTAAAATGTCTAAAGCTGTAAACGCAAATTCTTCAATCGACCGAGATTGTCTGTCGGCGGTTACTTCAACAACAGCATAGCCACAAAACGGCACAAGCACTCCACTACAAGTATCCGCTGTAATTCTGTCATTTAAAACTTTGAAGCGATACGATTTACCGGAGTCGTTGTTCCAACTTCTGCAAGCCAGATTGATAGAAATAGACGGATTCCTTTCGAATCGTTAACATTCAATGACATAATTAAGTATGGGGTCCAAGTTACTTTCAAACGCTATTCTTTCGCGCTTAACTTTCACTCGTTGTTCTTTCTCTCTGGAGAGAAGCAGCTTACTGCAGGGAGAATTCTAGGCTCGCTCAAACAGTCTAGGAATGCGGGGCTGTAGGGGGAACTGCAGACTTGCAGCACAGACAGCCACAGTCCCTTCAGGCAGCAACAGGCCCCATGCCGTTCGGGATTCCGTTATATATAATATTCCTTTAACAATATCAATTACTTCAGCTCAAATAAACGTTAATGCCCACAAATTATTTAAAGTTGGTAACGTAGTTAACTCGGCTAATATTTTTGTTTGAAATGAAGGCGGTAACTGAAAAAGTCACGATTATATCACAATAAATTGATATCAACAATCAGCGAGTTTATTTTTTTATTTAAATAACACATAAAAAAAAAGTTTCTTTATTGGTGAATGCCTCCACCAACTGGACGATAAGTATACACCTTGCCAAAACATAGGGTCCTTGAAATGCCTGAGGCCTGTGGCTGCCTGGCCTCCGGAGCTGCATTCGAATTGCTGGTGAACATGCCCTTGGCGCTTGCCATCGGGAATCCGCCATCTTAAGTGTCGTTCCATAAGTCCATAAATGTGAAGTAAACTGTGTGAGATGGACCCTCTGAGGGCTGAAGGAGCCAGTGACGTTTGATGTCACATCATACTAAGGGCTAAGGGTAGGTGATTGAGGGTGAGTGGAACTGCAATTGGAATGCAGCTCTAAGGTCCCTTACCTCCCTCTTCTCATTCATAGTTCACATTTTGCGCTTGATAACGAACTAGTGCTCCACACAATTTGAAAAAATTATTAAACCATTAATAGTATGTCATTCATTATATATTTATTTATGCAAAAATACTGCAGAGAATGTAATCGTGTTATGACTCTTGAAGGTATTGTCATAAGGTATTTCAGACAGCCGTGTTTATGGTTACAATTATATACAAAAAAACATACATATCTGATTGGGAAGAAAACTTGAATAAGACGGGCTGCTCTTATGCAATACTTAAATATAATGAATATAAATTAACATGATTATGTACAACTTCTAGATTGATCAATACCTCACAAATTAATTCATGTATCATTCAAAATGTACGACTAACTACATAAGTCTGACATTGATCTTCAGCAAGCTTGCACATTGAAGTGTGCCCTTCTTTATAGTTAAAGATGGATCACTGCCCTTGTGCTGTGCTTTAACATACATTAACTAAATCTCTCCAAAACTATGACCTCGTCAATCAAAATAAATTGGTTTGAATGAATTGATCTTGCTTTTATAGAATCATTCCGATTGCGCATTGTACCTGACAACCAAAACTCCGCCATGAACACATAGGATCTCATTTATAGCCTTAATATTCCTTGAAAGGTTTAGCAGTAATCAAAAACTGATCATCACATGCCACAGTGCAACAAGCAACAAATAAACACAGCAAATTTGTGGATAATAACAATAGTTTAGTAAGAAAGTTGTTAGTGTCTTAGACTCAGGTAACTTCTAAGAATATTTAAAGCAAGTGTGCTATTTGTCCCT
Source organism: Galaxias rostratus (assembly GCA_036024795.1). Taxonomy (NCBI): domain Eukaryota; kingdom Metazoa; phylum Chordata; class Actinopteri; order Galaxiiformes; family Galaxiidae; genus Galaxias; species Galaxias rostratus. Next base: position 1,022 of record JAVQJS010065091.1, on the reverse strand, counting down.
GAATGTTTGTCCAACAATAACAATTCAAAGTATACAATATAGTATATTGTGTTAGTTGTCATTCCATGAGACACAGTTCAGAAATACGTGGCCTGCATGCCAGTCAGTCTCTTTCCCTGTCTCTGCCTCTTTAGATAAATAGATGTTAAGTCTAGTGGTCTCTTTATTGACTCTGTCCCCTAGTTCTTCATTGTAATCTGAAGCTGCAGAAGCCGTGGCACAATGTTGCTGTCCTAAGGCCACAACCGCATCTATGCTTGTGTATAGTCCAGAAGCTGGACCCCAGGGAAAGGGGGGCTCTATGTATGGACTATTGAGATCCTACTCAGGCAAATTTCTTCTTAGTGGCAGTGAAGCGTTCCATGTACTGCAGAGAGAAAACAAAGAGACACATCAGTGGAGAGATTGGAAGAGCGCCACAGACAGAAGTAAAACAATTATCCCATTCTAGTCATGTAAGGGTCAGTCATAATTTTGGCAGGATTATCTCGGAAAACCAGGACTAACAAAGCCAGACCACTTTACCAACCTAATCCGCCGAACATTGTGGAAATCATATTAATATCAGGCCTACCACATTAGCATAACTCTTTCTTTAAAAAAAATGATGACAAATAATTACAATAAAGACAAGCCTTAACCACAAATAGACACAAGAGATCATTAAACCTGTAACTCTGTTTTCTTGTGAGTGGAGTGTAATGGCAGAAATTAGACTAAGAGCAATAATAAGGCCTATGGTAGAATCTTGTTTAACACTAGACTGCTTGAACAAATGGTTTGTCATAAATTAGTGTGGAAGGCTGTTTAGGCTAAGAAGGAAATGTCTCCAGGAAAGATTGTTAGATCTACGTTCCCGTGGGGAACAAATGGGGTTCTTGTCCGTGGGAAACAAATGGATTCTCTTTTATTGACAACAACCATCTGTTGACCTGAGGACCAGGGGGGCTCAGGACTTTGATGCCCACGGACAGGAACTTCAGGGACCTGAGGACCAGGGGGGCTCAGGACTTTGATGCCCA
>JAVQJS010065049.1:0-32676 GCA_036024795.1 Galaxias rostratus | reverse complement strand
TGTGTGTGAGTCTGTACGTATGTATGTGTCAGTATGTGTGTGTGTGTGTGTGTGTGTGTGTGTGTGTGTGTGTGTGTGTGTGTGTGTGTGTGTTTAGTATGTTTGAAAGGCTATTTACTGATTGGAGTTTTTAAAGAGCTGTTTGTGGACTTATATGCCTGGGTGTTTTAGTGTGTTGCTGGTACTCACGGCTTAATGTTGATTGACATCAATAATAAATGACTCAGAAGATTTTCCACCGTGGCTGCTTCAGCGGCAGGTTGTAGTGTGTCGGCATCTGTCAGGGCCTGCGCTCATACCTGTGTGCGTGTGTGCGGGTGTGTGCGTGTGTGTGTGTGTGTGTGTGTGTGTGTCAGCGCTGTGCTTAGCAGATGCAGCGGTGCTGCGTCCCAGCTTGCTGTTCTAATTAGTCCAAGTGCCGCTCCCCATGGCTCACGGCGCTGGTTTCAAGAACCACACACACACACACACCATGACGGTTGTGTCACTGCTTAAACACCGTCGGGGGACCTGTCAGTTTGGATCTCCTGTCATACTAGCGCACTGCACCGGGAGTTCTTCTTAAAGGAAATCGCGCATGCTGTTGATTCTAATAGGACGGTACATCGTTCTGCTGCGCCAACCGCTAGCAGAGTGCAGCTAGATCCAATCTTCTGCTCTTTGACAGCAGCTATGCGCTCAGCTTTGGTTCAGAGAAAGGTGAAGCCTCTAGTTCAACTTTCCTTTAGTCACATTTGAGAATAAGTGTGACTTCTCTCTCAATGTCTACTTTTGTTTGCTGCCTTTTTTGCCCTCTCTGTTGTTCTCTCCATCGATCTGTCTCTCTCTCTGTCTCCTCTCTGTCTCTCCCTCTCTCTCAGGTACTTTGACTCGGTGGACATCTGTAAGATCCACTCGGACTGGCAGGAGGTGCGTCTGCAAGGCTGCTTTGCCAGCAGGGCCAGCGGGCCCGTCACCGTCACGGCCCTCACTGTGCTGGAGCGCACCGCCCTGGAGTTTGCCCTCTTCCAGGAGGGCAGCAGGTAGGCAACCCCTAACAAGCTCCCTCCATGCCCTAACCCTAGGCCCCCTAAACCTGGCGCTAATATCGCTTTGTGCCCCCCGACCCCAGGCGCTCGGACACGGCCGACAGCCACCTCCTGGACCTGTGCATCATGGTGTTCCGGGCCTCCTTCGGCACGGGCAACAAGCTGACCCTGGGCCGCCTGCTGGCGCACAGCAAGCGTGCCGTCAAGAAGTTTGTGGGATGCGATGTGATGCTGGAGCCCGGGGAGTACGCCGTGGTCTGCTGCGCCTTCAACCACTGGCAGATGAGCGTCAGCAGCGGGCCGCCCACACCAGGTACGCACACACACACACACACACACACACACACACTCACTGTAATCCCTAAGGAGACTGACAGCCATGCTCTTTCAGAGTCCTCCCTAACAGGCTGGCAGCATGTCCACTGTCAACTAACCTACAGTCCACCAACATACAGTCCACCAACATACAGTCCACCAACATACAATCCACTGGCATATAATCTACTGGTATACAGTCCACTAACATGCAGTCCACTGGTATATAATCTACTGGTATACAGTCCACTAACATACAGTGCACTAACATACAGTCCACTGCTTCACAGTTCACTAGTATATAATCTACCAATATAAAGTCCACTGGTATACAATCTACTGGTATATAATCTACTGGTATACAGTCTCCAGTGCATCCAGGAAGAAACAGGGAAACCACTGATTTGTCACTTTTTTGAGAGTCATTAGATATTGGTCACAGTCCCAATCCATATTGACGTATCAATCACATCACAAAGAGACTGAAAATTCCTGGAGCTCTCCCGAGTGCCACCGTCTCTGATGCCCCAAAGGGTAGAGCGCTGTCCTAACACTACGTGTGCCTTTCTCCCCCGGCAGTGTCCAGCCCCACCAGCACAGCGGCAGCGCGGCGGCCCAGCCAGGACTTCCCTGGCTACATCCTGGCCCTCTACAGCTCCCGCCAGGTGATGGTGGAGCAGGTGGAGGCCCCCGCCACCACGCTGGCCGACGCTATCATCCTACTGACGGAAAACAAGGGCGAGCGGCACGAGGTGAGGACACACACACACACACACACACGCACACGCACACGCACACACACATACACTGGGAATGTGCCCAACTAGTCGGTTTATCGTTGCAGCCATTGCTAGCTGCCACCAAAAATAGGAGTCGGTGTAACTTACTTATGTACTCATTTAAATTACATATTGACATAACTTGTACTGAAACGTGTCTTCCTAGTCAAATTTTGCAATTTTTAAAACAAACATTAGTTATTATGTCAGCGGTGCTGGGCCCAAAAAAAGTGAGTAAAAAATATTGCCTATAACCTGCAAATAGAAAAGGCTGCTAGTTCTTGACAAACTGCACACACATCATAACATTATTTACTGCCTTAACCCGCAGACACTGTGATAACACAAGTCTAACTTGACTTATTCAATGCTGACTGCTGCTGATCTATATAAAAATGCATTCACATTTCGTGAATTTGTCTTCCACCAAAGCGGTGTAGGGTTGTTTTCGACACAGTATCAACACATCGTAGCGCTGTCTTTCAGCTTGTCACCTTGTCTTTTCACCCAGTCCCTGGAGCTGGGTTAGATTGAGTGTTCCAAACAGACTGCACATACGAGTGCAAATTGAAGAATCAAGGAGGGGTTAAAGGCTGCGAAAAGTTTAGATAAGATATATTTTTGTTTGTATGTGTATTGCAGTTCATTGACATTACATTAAAGAGACTTTACCTATGGAATTAAATGTTTTGTCTTCGTGGTTTAGTGTTTTTGGGGGAATATTCCAAATAATTTTGGGGTCTTTTCTGACTAATTTCCGAATTTTAGACTAGTCGACTAGGCTAAATTTAAACTTCTGTTTAAACGACAATGAAAGGAGTAGCGAGGAGAATCCTTAACACACATTCAGTCCTCACACTGTTTATCACGTCCTGGTGTCGTGGGATGCCAGCCTTGTGCGTCTGTGGGGTTAGGTAAGCGTGAAACCTTTTGTTCAGCTCCAGGTTTGGGTCAGAGTTGACGGAGGGTGAGTATTTGATTTGTGACGTCGGTCCCACACACAACACGGGAAACAGGCTTGGTGACACTGCTGAGAGTATGAGAGGGAGACTCACATAAACACACACACACACACACACACACAGCATGAGAACAAAGAGGGAGGCAGAAACCATGTGGAACTCTGCCGTGAGAACCATTTGGGCGTTTCTAAACACGTCCGTCCCCCCTTCCACACACACACACAAACACACACACACACACACTCACGCAGGTGTTCCTGGAGCTATAGACAAAGGCCCATCATGTTGTCTAGCATGGGAGTCGACCCGGCAGCATCCTTCTGTTTTCCAAGTATTAGCGTTTCCCTGAAGTCATTCCGCACCCAAACTCTCCAGGAATCGTCAGTTGGTAGCCGGTTACTGAGTGGCCATGCCCAGGGGAGGAGAGGGGGAGTTGGGCTGGAAACTCACACGATGCCCGCCCCCAAAGGCTAGACACCCCCAAGTGTTAACCTGGGCCCACCCTCCCGAGCTCTCCAGCTTATGAGACTGTGTATGGCTGCAGAAAGCTGGTTGTTTAGACGTAGTTTACACCAGTGTTACCTAACCGTGTGTCTGTGTGTGCGCGTCTCCCCCAGGGCCGCGAGGGCATGACATGCTACTACCTGACCCACGGCTGGGCGGGCCTGATTGTGGTGGTGGAGAACCGCCACCCCAAGTACTACCTCCACGTGTCCTGTGACTGCACGGACAGCTTCAACGTGGTGTCCACACGGGGCAGCCTGAAGACCATCGACAGCGTGCCGCCGCTGCACAGGTACACACGCGCACGCACACACACAAACACGCACGCACCGAGAAGCACTTAAGCCCCTCCAGCTTAATTCAAGTCTCGCCACAAACTTACACAACACACTGATTGCTTTGCCAAAGTGGGTGCGCGGCGCTCTGAGGCACACACACATACACACACACACACACACACACACACACACACTCAGTGTGAGTCCTTAATCCCTGGCTTCTAGTTAGCACAGCCCTCTGGTGCATTGGAGACATTGCTGGCAGGACTGGCTTTGAATAGCAGCGGACACGTATCCACCTCGGGCGGACCTCCTGCATGCAGATTGGCAGGCGGGCCGGGGGGGAAGGGGCGGGGCGGGCCCTTTTAGTCCGAGCTCCGCCGCGTTCTCGAACTCCCAAAGCAGAGCAATTGTGAGTTATCGTTCCCGTCACACTCACAAAAAAAACTCCATAATTCCCCTCAATTCCCTACACACAGTAGATTGCGTGAAACCCATCTGTTTAACAGGACCGTGAGAACCTCTAAATTGCCCATGCAGTGGTTTATGACTGTAGTTCCGCTCCCAGTGGTCTGATCCAGTGAGACGTGTAGTTTTGGGGTGAAGTTTCTGTTTTGGTCGTGCTACAGGACATGAGGCTGTCCGTCTCCTCTTTTACTAGGTGCCGGCGAGTCTTACCACCACGTTATACCCTCCACCCCCCTCCTCTCCTCATTTTAACTCACCCTGGGGGTTTCTGGCACTTCGCTGCGTCGCACTCATGCTCAATGTCTTTGTTAGGAACACAGTAGCTATCAATTTCAATAAATTCATACCTGGGCCACATAGTGAGTCATGTTTCCTGTAGTGTTGAGTGTCTCTGCGGTGCAGCAGGATCTCTGTATGTGTAGGATTATCTAGTTGGTTTCATGATGTCAGGCTGGAGGAGTTTCTTCCGCCGCCAGGATGAGTCAGTGTGCTTAGTGTTGTTGGCTGAATGGTATTGACATTGCGAGTGCCGGTCGCACTGACACTGCTCTCTCTGCTGTGACCTCCCCTACAGGCAGGTGCTGGTGGTGCTGTCCCAGCTGGAGGGCAACGCCGGCTTCTCCATCACCCACCGGCTGGCCCACCGCAAGGCGGCCCAGGCCTCGCTGGGTGACTGGACCCCCACCAAGGCCACGCACAGCCCCCAGCTCACCCCCGACATCGACGGACTGCACCGGCCGCGGCCCCTATGACCCCCGCCACGCCTCCAGCCCACTCCCAGGGAGATCCGTGGGCCGAGGGGAGAGAGGCCCGTGCCGGGCTGACACGGACGCGCCAGGGGAGATGGAGATGGAGACGGGGGGATGTGTGTGTGGGACCCTAGGACACGTCTACGACGAGAGAGAGGAGGATTGGAGTTGTTCCCCTCGTCTCCATGCTCCTTCTTCCCCCTGGTCAGTGTAGGAGGAGGGCGGCCTTCATCCAGGCAACCGCAGCCTGGGCCTTCAGAGAACAGCCGTCCGCCTACGGACCAGAGACATGCGGAAACGGCCTCCACGTCCCTCGCGTTGGTGACCTCTGACCTCAGGGTCCCGGGTCTCAAAACTGTAACTACTGAGCCGTCTCTTGAGCCAATCCGGACCGGACTCTTCTCCCTCCGGCTCCTTGAATCCCCGCCCCCCCCCCTCATCGGTTGGTTCTCCACCGCTGCCGATGTGTGGGGTGGCCGTTAGGCTTTTTTTGCACAGCGCCCCCCTCCAGTAGGAGTTGTCAAATGCCGATGGGGGGGCTCCTACCACCCCGCCCTCCCTAACCACATAGGTACTTAAGAGCCAAACCCAGCTACCACTTTTATTACCGTTGTACATTGTTGTTTTCCTTTTCTTTTCCTATTTTGTAACGAAACATTTTGAGTTGTTATTTGCCCTGTGGGCGGGTTTCTTTTCTCCTGTACATGTCTCCGTTGCTCTTATCTCCATGTATGTGCACTTGAAAGGAATGAGAAAGCCTCCGGTAAGGTACGATCTCTCTGTCTGTCTCCTCGCCCTCTCTGTGGCCTCTTCCCCTCTCTGCTGCTCCTGCTGTCTATAGCCATAGATAGAAACAGTTTACACACACACACACACACACACACACACACACGTCTCCGTTGGCATTGAAAGAATACAAAAACTGACTCACACTAGCTGGAGGATGTCGGGAAAGGGATAGCTTAGCGTAGCACACAGTCCCTACCTCAGCGCCCAGTTGCGCCGTGTGTGTCCGTGGGCGGCTATTTGTGGTCGACGCGTCTACGAGGGGCCGGCTGACGTTTGGAGCTGTGCACTTGGATCTGGAGAGGGCAAACTGAGCCACAGTCCCATGAGCCTCGGCACCACACGACAGTACGTCCTTGATGAGCGCAGCCTCCCTAGCTACCTCTCCCTCTCTCTATTCCCTCACCCTCTATATCCTCCCGTGTGTGTGTGTGTGTGTGTGTGTGTGTGTGTGTGTGTGTTTGCGTGCTAGGGGGTGCAGTAGTTTATTTTTGCCACGCTCCCATCCCTCAGGCCGGTGGGTTGGCTTTGCACGTCTGGCCCCGTCTGTCTGTCTGTCTGTCTGTCTGTCTGTCTGTCTGTCTGTCTGTCTGTCTGTCTGTCTGTCTGTCTGTCTGTCTGTCTGTCTGTCAGTTCTGTGTTTGGTACTCTTCCCCAACGCTCCAGGGGGCTTGTCACAGTGCAGGCATGAAGCACGGAGCCACCTCTGGTTGCAACCGCCCTCGGGGGGGCCAATACTTAGGCGCTCAGAGACCTCGGTGGAGGTGACAGGAGACCGTTTCGCTCAGGAGCGCCGCTCGTTTGCTAAGGCTAAGGGCTTGGTCCACTGGTCGGCCGCTGGGTGGACTTGCTGGTCGGCGCGTGTCTTTTGAAAGACAGAGTCTAGATTAGGTCTCCCCCTCTATGGTGCTGTCAACAGGGGAGTCATAGTAGCGGAGAGTTGGCTTGGTGTGTCGCAGAGACATCTAGACACGGTTCCCCTGGCCACACACCAACAGACCACCACATAACCTGTCCCTCCTAACGCGTGAGCGCGCACACACAGACACACACAGACACCCACCCACCCACCCTAAAGAGCCCCGCGGGACGCATAGACCCGCGCTGCAGAAGGTGCTTCCTGTCGGCTTATCCCCTCCGCGCGTCGTGCCATAGTTCCCAGGATGCACCCTGAGGCATGGAGAAGGGGGCATAGAGAGGGCAAAGGAGGTGGCGGCTGTCCCCGGTTTCCCTTTTTGAACTACATCCCAAAGCTGTTGTTTATGGTTTACCGGGGAGTTTAGTGGACGTCCTATCGATGCTGGACCCTGTTTACAGCGTGTCTAAAGGAGACATGGGACAAAGCCAATGATGCACTGTAAGGTACCAGCTCAAACCACGGCTCTACAAACTTTTGATTTGGGCGACCCAAAGAGGCTCAAGGCTATGGTCGTTCTTTGTTTGTTTTTTTAATTGTGATTAAATCTAAAAACTTGAAATGGTGACCTGCAGAATGCTTGAAAGCACGCAGAACAGCTTGTTGCTGTTTTTTAATAGACTTGGAAGACTTAAGTGTGTCGTTTTTTGGATGATTTTATTTGCCGCAGACTTAGATCTTGGCAATCGTAGGAATGCAGCGTTCCGACACGGGATTGAATGCCGTTCACAAAGACCTAGCGAGGAAACATGGCGTGTCTGCCTCGCGTGCACTCTGTCACTGCTCATCTCAAATGGCCTCGTCGGTTGCCATGGACGCAGCCTTGCTCAGCACACCCACTTGTCACTCGCTGAAGAACCAACCAGTTGAGCTGGCTGCTGCCATGGCTCCACACACACTGGCTCAGCCCATTTCGAATGAACTACTGAAGTACTTTGGTACTCGGCTCCACCAAAACGCCCGGCAGGTTTGTACCACTTTCAGGCGAATGTCGGTGCGCACCTGTGTGACAACGGCCAAGCAGCAGTCCGTACGCTGTGTTAATTTATTTGTACAGATGATTTGATGAAAGCACAACCCTGGCTTATTTTCTAGCAGGTGTGTGTAGGGGAGGGGGTGGGGGGCTGGGCGGCTGGGCAGGCCAAAAAAAATGTAACGTGTGTCTGCTTGAGAGACAGTTTATGAAAGTGTGTAAATGACGGGAAAGAGAGGCGTTAATATATATGGCTGTTGTTGTTTGTCTGCTCAGTGAGACTCGCTGAACCTGCACTGAAAGACCTGACAAATCAAGGCACCTCAGAAACAACAGCCCCATGGCCTATGCCACTGCGGCTGTGCTATCACTTGACATATTTACACGTGATCTCGTTTTCAAATGTTTTCTTTTTTAATTTTCATTTCACCGCACAGGCTGTGCTGTCCTATGGATCTTCTCCTTTGTTGATTTGTGGTAGTGACTCTGTCTCTGAAGCATTGTCGCCCCCTGGTGTTCGCTAGAGGTCGTGGTCAGAAGTGGCGACTTTGCATTGGAACACCCAATAGCCAACCGCCGAGTCAAACCCAGATCTCCTAGTCTTCATGTGAACTGTATAGATCCCAACGCCCTAATCCACCCAAATAAACAATAAGGCAACTCTTTTAACATGTAAAAAAAGAAAAACAGTGGTAAAAGTTGACCACAGCGCTGAAAAAAATCTTGTTGGGGCAGGAATGTGATATATAGAGTATTTTATTGATTTTTCTTTTCTGGGGGGAAATATATGAGTATATGTGTATAAATCTATGTATGTTTAATTTCCAATCTCAGGTTCCAATGGACCAAATAAAGTTTTTTTTAAGGAAAGAACCCGGTTGTATTCTCCATTGTGTCTTAGCTGCACACACCCCCTTTCCCCCTACCCCAGCGGCACACATACCTCCCTCTCCACCCCACCCTGACGCTGCACTGTTAGCAGTGCCCAAGCCCACTTAAAGACCTGTCCATCACCTCCTCCGTGTGTTTCTCTGAGGGACTGAGGGAGCTCGGCTGAGGGGCAAGGAACCAGAATCTTCCCCGTAGATATTCATCCTTTCAGCCATAAAGGTATGGTCAATGTATCTGTGTGTTGTAGTACATATACATTATACTGTATATATAAGATATGAGCGGTTTAGGGAGAATACAGAGGGCAGACTGGAGAGACAGTGTTCTTGCTTGGTGTGCATCGGATAGACATGATGGTATAGAGTTTTAGCAGTGGAAATAAAAAAAGTCCCCCTGATGGGAAATCTATTCTTCCATATTTTTTTTGCATCCCACAGATATACAAGAGCTAATTAGGTACTGGCCTTTTAATTTGTCTCCAGTGGAGATAAGGTGATCTTTACTCGGCTCAGAATTAGCTGTGAAATACTCTCTGATGGGAGGTGTGATAAATCCTGTATTGGTAGGGGTTATTCTCCGTCACAGGGCAGGAGCCAGCTCTACGTCTTAAAGGTCGGGGTCATTGTGTGTGTGTGTGTGTGTGTGTGTGTGTGTGTGTGTGTGTGTGAGGATAAGAATTCAACCCGCTTAGCACGAGGTCCATGGTCCTCTGTTGCTTAAGGCTTTCTGTTGCTGCTGGGGCAGCTAGGGTTTCACAGGGGCTGTTTCGGGGGAGCTTGAGCCATCCTGACTGTTTCTAAATACCATAAAACAACAAACCATTTAAATACCAAAGTGGACAGTGATCGCAACCTTCAGGCGGTTTGGTTGGTCTAGCTGTATTTTTTAAAGAGCTGACAAAACTTAATTTATTTTACAATTTAATGGCAATGTATTCAAGTCAAGGGAAATCTCATTGCACAATGAACACATATTCTCTTTCTCATTAAAGAGGGGTAAGAGATATATTATCCCTGCTGACCATGTTCCATAACCAAGGGGCCTACCAATATAAACCACCAGTGCAGAATGACTGTCATGTTCATGTTCATGTATTTTGAGTGCTGGGTTGTGGTGCGTAGGGCTGCCTTGAACCCAGGTCAAAGGCGCAGGCAGGGTCCCATCTTGTCGTGAGTATATCCAGGTCTTGGTAGGTGGAGCCTTTATGTCCTGTAGTTTGCTTTGCCATTCCCCTCAAAGAGTCTCATGGCAATAGGCCACAGGGGGGGTCCTTTCTCCATCCAAGGTGCTATCAAAAAGTTTGGATTCATACTGTGTGATGGAACAGTCCACAATCTATTTTTAAACTCTAATCAAGTGGATTTTTTCTTGTGGAGCTGATAGAAAAAAAAAAGAAAGATAAAACTCTCATGGGTGGCCCCTATTGGTGAATACTGGTCTCTTGTCATCTGAGCAACCGTCTGTGGCCCTCCTGCCGTTGTTTTGGCCAAAGATCCCTTTGGGAGCTCTGCTTCTTGTCAGTGTCAGCCTGGGGCTGGTGGAGATCCAGGCATCCTCGCTGACCTTGTCAATCAGCAGCCGAGTGTGGACACGCAGGACATCGCTATTTACAGAGGGCTTATGTAAACAATGTCACGCACCTTTCCACATGCCATGGACTCACAGAGCATCGTTTTTTTATTGTTAAGCCCGATAATAAAAAAAAGCGTTGTAACTGCCAGTCACATTTAAAAGTCCAATCTGTCTTACAGTCCTTGCCACGTCCTCTGTGGACACCCAGAGTGAAGACCCAGATAATGGCTGGAAGGCCCGCCCCAGCGCTGGCCCAGTCCTATGCACCGGGGCCTGACTCAGTGTTCACCGACCAGGTGGGCTTCTACTGTCTAGACACCCACGTGCCTGGCCTCTCCAAGGTTATCCTGGACAAGCTCAACATGAAGGACTACGGAGAGTACAGGTACCACAGATTAGCAAGTAAACCCCAAATAAATATGATCTCGATCTAGACCTCTGTCTAATTTCCCTGCCCTCCACGTGAGTGGCATTACTGCATGCACTTAATATCTAATTGAACTAGGACTATTTATTTCTCCTTTCCAATGGATGCTTGTGTTGACTCTGCCCCCAGAGCGGCGGTGCAGGGAAGGAACAAAGGGGCTGCCTTCCGCAGCTACAAGGAGATGTTCCAGAAGATGGAGGAGACCTTTCAGTTCTGTGCGGGCTGCAGCCAGCTCCCGGAGCACCTCCCAGAGGGACAGCGACTCCTACGCTGTGTGAGGTGGGTTTTCAGTACACAGGGCCATGGAAGAAGACTGGTGGTGACAGGGTCGGTGTGTTACATGTCTCTTTGTTGTGGAATTGTTTGCTAGTACACAAGAGAAAAGGTCTTCACACTGAGCCGGCACTTTCACTTTCCTCGCCTTTTTCCCATTTGAGAATTGTTCACGTCCATGTCATTTTGACTCCAAAGCATTGTGTTGTTGACAGTAAAGAGATTTGGCCCAAGGTGTCCAAAGATCTCTGAATTTGGTTAGAGCTGTTCTTTGTCGACCTAAGCCGTTACATCTGATTCATGCCGTGTCAAAGAGCTGATGATGGGGTGACTGGGTGTGGAGAGAGCCGTCGACAGGAGCTAAAGCCCAGAGCAAATATAGCCCAGCATCTCCGTTCTAAATCATCCCTGGGCTGCCCATTGTCTTTGCTTAGTGAAAGGACAACATTTTCCGCTCTAACTCGTGCGGCCCAACACTTTGTCAACACAGTTGTTTCTGAAGGGAGAAAATGAAACAACTGGACCAAGAGTCAGTCAGTCCTTCGCCCCCTGCTGTGCCGTCGCAATGCCTCTTGTGTATCTTTGGCGCTTTCCAATGTAGAGTCCCGCGTTCATAACAACCTCTCCCACCTCGGCAGCCTTGGAAAAGCAGACTGAGCCACCAACTCTTGGCACCAGCATAAGGCCAACCTTTGCTGTGGGCTAGTAGAGGTCTCTGAGATTTGGACTGATTAGCACCGCTACTACATTAGACCCAAGGGAACTGTGAAAGATTCCAACGTGTATTCCTCTCTCTCTAACGGAGGCCCACCTTCTCACTTTGATATGTCTTTTTTTTACAAACTCTTACAAACAGACTCTAGCAGAGTCAATAGCACAGTCAGGCAGATCACGAGTATCTACTGAGGTCCATCATAGCAGATGGATTAACCTCGTCCCAAGTGTGTTGCATTACCTCATCACGAAGACTGTGAGGGGTTGAAGGGCTGCGTGCTCTGAGGTCGTTTGATAAGTAGTAAATTCCAGCCTGGATTCTGGCTCATGCACAGGCCTGTTTCTCAGCAGCTGTTCTCCTAAACCAAACACCATCAATCTTTGATGTCTTTCAGTCTCCTGCGTCTCCTAAGTCTTGAGTGGACAGCAGAGGTCAGATTTGAGGAGTGTGGCAGGGTACTGGACAATTGTAAGATGCTAATAATATACTCTAAGCAGCCAGTCCAGCCTTGGCTGCTGAGGAATAGACATCTCCACTGAAATTATGTTTGGGCTATTGCTGTGCCTGGATGTTTAAATGTTTGCACCATCTCTCCCCTCCTCCCCCACTCCAAATGTGTCTTTCTCCCCCCTCTCCTTTTCTCTCCCTGATTCTCACTCTTTTCATCTCTCTCTCTTTCTCTCTCTCGTACCTATCTCCTATTTTAAAACAGGTGTCTGAACGTGTACTACTGCACAAAAGAGTGTCAGAAAAAGGACTGGCCTCTGCATAAAAGGTTTTGTAAGAACCTGCGTCTGGTAGCCATTGACCGGCTAGTGGAGTGGCTGATGTTTACAGGTATGAAATAAAAAGAAGGGTTCCTTCTGTTATAGAAACGTATTTGATGTGCTGATGGTTCCTTTATATATTGTATGTACACCTTAAAATGCTGATGGTGGCAGCATGAGGGGTGATTATTATTATTTTACATTCACTAAAAACAGGAGACCTGCCGTTCCCCACAGAGAAGTGGTGTAAGCCTGCAGTGGAAGTGAAGGACTGGGACGACTGGCTCTCCATGCAGGGAGATCTCACGCCTCGCCTGGACGCCATCTTGGCTGGCTCCACCATGGAAGACCTATGGAAAAATGCCAGCAGACCACGGCCCGATGACAATGACCTGAGAGAGTCCTTATGGCGCATTCAAAGCGAGTTCCTCTCACGCGTTCTCACCATCGGCGTGGCCATACAGCGCTTTGACTTGGATCCTTACTCCAAGCCCCTTACGGTCCACATAGCTGGGGCCGGCTTCACCGAGACCATGGGAGCCCGGGTGACAGACTTTGATGAGCTCAACCGCATGTTCCCCGGACACCAGGGCCTGGAGGTGGTGATGGTGGGGCCGGAGGTGGTGGACGGGCCCGTTGTGAGGCCTCCTCTCAGGGCCTTTGGTCCCAGACAGAGGGTCTACATCAGCGCCTACAAGGGGCTCTACCACCAATTCTGGGAGGAGCTGGTTGAAAAAGAGGAGGCTGCTAGACCAGACCTGGTGGTTGGCTTTCACCCCGGTGGGACCCTCTCTTTGCTGCTTATGGTTACTGTGATATTCTTTCACCCTGGTTATGGGCGTCACATGCTAATTTCTATAAACATTCCAAAGTATGGCCTGAAGACGGAACATGGAAAGAATGTCTTAGCCTTTGACCTTATATGATATTTTGACCCTATTTGATACTGCGAACCACACAGAAAATATCACCTTTAGTTTCTTTAGTTCTTTAGAATAACGTGGCCAGAAATAATGTTTACTCCATCCGCTTTTAGCAAGAGAGCAGTTATTTTGGGAGAAGTGGATGGCGTTGGCTCAGAGCCGCTCCAGTCATCAGTGCCAGAATTAATGCGGGACATCTGGGTGAACCTGGTGGACAGCTGGGCCTAATCTGACTGCTGAGCGCTGGTCTCCGCACAGCCACGGATGGCAACCTGCTGGGAGGAGGGGGGTGGGGTGTTAGTCGTCGTCGCCCCCCCCCCGCCCACAACCCAGCCAGGGATGTATGCTAATACAGCAGCGGCCCACCGCATAATGTCTGACCATCTCTTTTGGCTGCGTTGTCAACAGCTTTCCTTACAGACTTAACAGATTGGCCCTGCCATGTGTCTCACTACCACAGGAGACTGTGAAGGGACGAGACAGACAGAGCACTGCTCCTTGTAGGGTTAACCACGTGACTGTCTGCCTGGCAGGACAGAAAGATGGGAACACGGGTTGTATATAGATGAGGCAGGAATCATGTTGGTTTGTTGTCAGGGAGAGACAAGAGAATGAACGGGAGGAGTTTGACAGTCAAAGGAAAATAAAGGGAGAGAGAGAGATGAGCGAGAGAGAGAGGGAGAGGGAGGGAGAGAGAGAGGGAGAAAGAGAGATGAGCCACATTGTTGAGCAGAGCGATAGACTCCTCCAGGACGACAGCCGATGGATGTGGGAGCACTTAGTGACATCATCCCGGAGCAGGCAGGACTGTGAAAGCAGACACCCCATAAATCGCAGGCACAACACTACCCTGTTCCGCTTTTGCTGTGGTCTCCCTGGAGTGCTCCTTTGTAAAGTCCTTTGTTTGGTCTCCGGGCGGGTCGGCTGCCTTCCCATGCTGTGTTCCACCACAGGAGGCTGGCTGGTGCCGCCGACACGAGTGCACTAGATTAACGGCCCGCCATATCGCCACCGTTCCAAATTCAAAACGGCAGCAGTCGTTATCACAGGCATTACCCGTAAGCAGGTGGCTGCTCTTTGTCACCTTATCTGGCGAAGGTCGGAACGCTTGCCCCCCAGTAGTAAATGTTTTATCGCCGTTTGGACGGTGACGGTGCGGTGTGTGTATCGTGATGTGCATTATTCACACGCTATTTCTCCCCGCCGCGTGTTCTTTGGCCAGGCATGGCCGGGGCGATAGAACACGATACCTTTGTTGGACCAATATCACAGGCTCCTGCTCAAGTTAACGAGGACCTGCTCTGGTGGCATGAACTCCAAGGCCTCAGACTCTGTGCCCACACATGGTGTGCTGAGCGCGCGCACACACACACACACACACACACACACACACACACACACACACACACACACACACACACACACACAAACACACCCTACCCTTGGGTCCAAACTGCACTCAGAGTCGCTGGTAACGTAACGTTTAGAGAACCTTTTCTCACTTGCAGCGTGTGCTATTTCTACTCTATTGTTGAATAGGTGTGTGACGTGTGTTTAAATGCAACAGTCTTTGTCAACCACTGAAGGAGTTGGGTGGCTCAAGGCTATGTGGGCTTTTGCTACTTTCCCTGGCTGCCAAAACTCTCCAGACAGATCCTTTAGGCAAAGGCCGATTAAAGGCCACCCGGACTGGCACTTTGGCTGGGCAGCAGAGGAATGGAGCTGGGGGTGGTGGAGAGGTAGCTGGGATAATCTCCTTAATCTTTCTTCAGGCAAAGAAAAAGTTCCAGGACTTGACAGTTTTTGTCAGTTGTAACGTCTAGGTTTGGCAGGACATGAGAAAACTTTTCCCATCATATTCATGTGCATTATTATCCATTAAAAGCAATGCTGATTGACAAACCAGGCTTATAGTAATTTAGCTGAAGACCGTTTCTGCTGTTAATGAAGGTCTGTCTTTGTGTGTGGAGATAGTGTTGTTGCCTGAATTCAGCACTCCTTTTTATCTCTAAGGGCTTCCATGCCCATCCCCTAATGTTGCTGTTTTCTGCCCCACTCAGGGTTCCATGCTACTCAGGGTCTGGGCGACGGCTGGATCCCTTCCCTTCTCCTGCTCAGAGACTTCCAGATCCCTGCCTTCTTCACCGTGTTCAAGTGAGTAGTCTGGGGAGGTCTGTACAATACACAGCCACACACACCTCCTCCGTAACTTATTATGCTGTTTGAACGCTCATCCGAAGCTCGGGGGATGACTGTGCGTTGCCAAAATGTGGGTCATGTTGGGGATTCTGACAGCGGCGTGTTCCATTCCCAAACAGCACTGTGCCTGTCTGCTTCCCACAGTGAGATGGAGCTCAATCACTCCCTGGAGATCCTGGTGGAGCTGGAGATGGACATCAAGGCCAGTGGACCCCATCCCTTTGCTGCACAGAAGCCGGAGCAAGTCCAGGCCAGCCCCAACCAGCGGCTGGCCTACTGCAACTCTCATTTTGTCTGTTTCCATGGCCTTCTGGAGCGGGAAGAGGACATTTAGGTCCTCTAAAAATACAGAGGCTTACATTGTTAACAAATCAAATAACTAGTTCGACTGTTTTGTGTGAATAAAAAAGTTGTATTAGACATCTGTTAACCTAACCTGGCAATTCAAAAAAAAAAAAAATTCAATGCACAGTAGGACTTTAAGTTTGTGTATAGAGTACAAATTTATGTTGTAAGTGTTAAGGATACATTCAGACAAACTGTTAATAAAGCTTGTGTCTGACCTCTAGTGGGCTGATATATACATGCGCGTACGTGATAACTTGATTGTCCTTTTTGCTACAACAGGGTCACCATGCTAGGCCCAAGTACATGGCTTTCAATATCGCTGAAAATGTGGGGAGAGTATAATACTGTCCAAATTGCACATTTTAAAATAAATGGGCGTGTTGACAAATTTCCGACACTGAGTACAGTAGAAATTACTATAGAGAAATGTTAGAGAAATGTCACACTTTGGTGTTTTAATGAAGGTCCGCACTACATGCAAACCCAAGAAATGTCTAGAGTGGTCGGACGATTCTGGAAGGGTCGGCACAGGTGCTATAACTAGCAGCTGTGTGGCCAACTCTGCTAAATCTGGAAACAGTCGCCAGGATAAAGATTCAACAGCGTGCCGTACTAGCCTGCTTAAATCCTAATGACGGAGTCTCAGAGGTAAGCCGCTTTGAATGTTTGACTTAAGGCCTTCCACCACGTGCTTTTGTGTTGACACTTATTGAAGTGACTTGACTCTTCCAAAAAAGTTCTTGACCACCAAGGGATTTATTATGAGTGCCTTCCCCAAGAGGGGAAAGCATGGACAGGAAATATGTGTAGTGTGTAGTCTTCAACAATGCCATGTTGACATTTGAATACATGAGATATCTCTGTACACTGTTGACACAGTCAGACTCGCGTTAGTTCTACTTTGACTGCACAATGATTTGGACTACAGTGCTATTCCACCAGGCTTTTGGTAGGGCAGTTACCATAAAGTTATCCTTGGAAATCAAAATAGGCTTTATTGATATGATTCTGTTAACTGGTACAAATATAAAGTGCAGTAGTGATCATGATATGTAGCAGCCTTGTCCGAGTGACATGCGTCTTTAAAGACTTCTCTTATTGCAGTGCAACGTTGCGATCTAATAATAGCCATTACCACATACAGTTTTGCTCCAGTCTCATTTAGAAGACTGATTTCTACTAGCAACTAGCTATCAGGGAACAACACCATCATGTTGAACCTTAATACCTGCATCAAATAAATAATAACGTGTCAAACCTCTATTATCAATGCCCTGTGTTATTGTCCTGTAATTGCCAGTGCCGGTAGTTTGCGACACGCTTTACATTTGCCTTACCATCCACCCATCTCTAGTGCTGCACCAGAGTCCAAAGGCCAAGCCATGGTCTTTCGGTCTCAGAAAGAGATGTTTGAGAAGATGGAGGAATCCTATAAGTTCTGTGCCGGCTGTGGGAAGCGGTCCAGTCAACTTTCTGACACGCAGGCCCTGAAGCGCTGCGTCAAGTGAGTGGTGTGACTACGATGCTTAGCAAACCGTTTGGTTGACCCCTAACCTGACCCCTAACCTGACCTGTTGTTACCCACACCTTCTCTCTGATTTCACCCCAAAAAACAGGTGTCTGAATGTGTACTACTGCTGCAAAGAGTGTCAGAAAGCAGACTGGCCCAAGCACAAGAAGTTTTGCTTGCAGCTTCGCCATGTGGCCATTGATAGGCTGGTAGAATGGCTTGTTTTCAAAGGTAAGGTGATCATACAAACCACCGGCCAAATGGTGCTTGCTGTTCCCCTACTATTAACCGTGCTTTTAAATGTATACTATGTAGCTTTATTTCAGGGTGAATGTAGTCATTACTCTGATATGTAGAAGATGTTATTGCACATTATTACTCTTGAAGACAGTGTGTTCCCCACGTTTGACGCGTTTTTGCCTTGGAACCAGGAGACCTACCATTCCCCACAGAGAAATGGTCGAGGCCACAGTCCGAGATCAAGGGCTGGGATGACTGGCTCGCCATGCAGGGGGACCTCGACTCCCGTCTGGACACCGTCATGTCTGGCAGCAACATGAAAGACCTGTGGTCTAACGCTGGGAGGCCGCAGCCAGCCGACCACGACCTGAGGCAGTCCCTCTGGCGGGTATCCAGCGAGTTCTTTTGCAAGCCGCTTACTGTCGCCCTGGGTCTGCGTCTCTTCGGCCTAGACCCTTACTCCAAGCCCCTAACCATTCACCTGGTAGGTGCAGGCCGCAGCGAGACCATGGGAGCACGGGTGACGGACTTTGACGAGCTCAACCGCATGTTCCCCGGACACCAGGGCCTGGAGGTGGTGATGGTGGGGCCGGAGGTGGTGGACGGGCCCGTTGTGAGGCCTCCTCTTAGGTCCTTTGGTCCCAGACAGAGGGTCTACATCAGCGCCTACAAGGGGCTCTACCACCAATTCTGGGAGGAGCTGGTGGAAAAAGAGGAGGCGGCCAGACCAGACCTGGTGGTTGGCTTTCACCCTGGTAGGACCCCATCTTTTTGTCATGTCCTGTCTGACACTGTAGAAGTCTAATATGTTTTGCGTGTCACCTATCTATTGAATATTAAACTATTACTTAAAAAAGCCATGACCTTAGGTTTGTTGTTGCAGTATAATATAGGATACTCATCTTATATACCGTATTTGTGTGTATGTTGGTGACCCAGGATTTGACGCACGTCAGAGTTTGGAGGATGGCTGGCTCCCTACGCTGCTCCTGCTGAGAGACTATGAGATACCTGCTCTCTTCACCGCTCTCAAGTAAGCCTGGTTAACCCCACACCTCTTCACTCTGCTACAGGGAACACTTTAACATTCTCCTCAGTGTCATTGGATGACTGCCACACCTGTACCTGCGCAAATAGTGTAACCTGAAAATGTACTATCACTGTTTACTGCATGAGAGACATTTATTCATGGAGCCATGCAGACCATCTGTGAATGGAACAGTCTGTGACTCCTCTGGCCCCTGGCGTCCTCCATTGACAGCTAATACCTATTTTCCAATGTATTTCCCGCAGCGAGACAGAGATGACCTACTCCATGCAGATTCTGTTGGAGCTGGAGATGGACATGAAAAGTAACGGCCACAACCCCTTTGCCTCGCTGAAGCCTGAAGTGGTCGGTGCCTGCCCCAACCAGCCGGCAGTGTACTGCAACTCCCATTATTTCTGCTTCCAAGGACTACTGGAAACTGTGGAGTTTGAGGAACCGGACGATTGAGCAGGAAGATGGAGAAAAATACTCGGCCCACCGGGAATACAAGGACGTTTGCTTTCGCTACTGTCTTTTCATCTCAAGAGCAATGCTGTTGGTTCTCTCAACAAAGGGCCAGCTGTATTTGCATGGACGTTCCCAGTTCTATGGAAAGGGATTTACAACTGAGATCTCTAGCACTGTGCAAATATTTTAGGCAGGTGTGAAGTCTTTAAAGTTAGAACAAAATACACAAAAAACATGCATGTTAATTGTTAATATGTTTATCAATTTATTGAATACAAAGTGAGGGAGAAGCAAATCTGTATCAAATCAGTATTTTGTGTGACCACCCTTCGCCTTCAAAACTGCCCCGCTTGCCTAACACTTATCCACACTACTGTATTTGAATGTGTTGTCACTAACAGAGATTAACTGTCGTTTGTGTTAGCTGACTGTAGAGTAATGCAAAGCTTACATCGGGAATCAAATCTAACTGACACACATGTACCATCATTGTCAAAGGTTTTATTGAAATTCCATTATTTCTAAAAAGTGTTGTGTTGCCTTTTATCATTAAAATGTAGTTTCAAATAAAAATTCCTTTAATTGCACATTCAGTGACGTTTTGTTTATTTTGAGCTGGTTGGATGTTTTTCCATTTTGCTTCAATTTGACATTTCATCATCTAAATTATCAACAAACCATGCATTTGCCAGGTTGTAAAAAAATGTCTTGTCTTAACATGTCCACGTCAGTTCAGTTGGCTTCAGGATTTGCACCGCGCTACGACGGCTAACACCAGGTCCACGACGTAGAGAACGAGGTTAACACTGGAGCCCACCATCACCACGTCCAGGTCCTTGTGGGTGCAGTACTCACAGTTGGGCGGGTTGTAGGTGAGGAAGTGCCGGTACCCATAGATGGGCCAGAGGATGACGGCCGACACGTAGGACAGCACAGCCACCACGTCGAACACCAGCTCCAACAGCCCCATGCCACAGCACACCAGGCACTGCAGCAGCTTCAGCAGGTTGAGGACCACCACGGCCACGGTGACGATGAGGCACACGGCGAACACCAGCGCGCTCCAGCGCATGCCCCACGGGTGGAACTCCCTCTCCACGCCCAGGAAATAGTTGGTGGCCGCCGCCAGGATGAGGCAGGCCACCACCGCCTCCACCCACCGGAGGACCCCCCGGAGGCTGGACATGTAGCCGCTGGGACACTTGAGCTTTTGCAGGACGGCATCCACCAGGAAGACCACGCTGGCGGCCAGCGAGAGGATCACGCACAGGATGCTGCTGAAGCATGTGGTGCAGGCAAAGACGACGGCAAAGACGAGGGTGGCCACGGAGACCATGAGGGTGCACAGCATGGTCAGGCCGCAGGTCAGGTCGGCCCAGTTGGGGAGGAAGGCCGCTAGGAGGATGGGTACTGCCAGGACCTCCAGCACGGTCAGGACCACGGGAACAACGACGCAAAAGACCCAGACAAACTCGCACCACATCCCATAGGGGTTCACCATGCGCCCTCTGAAGATGGGGATGATGAGCGCCAGAGCACTGAGGATTATCTCCAACAGGCGGAAGATACCCGCCTTGGTCTTGAAGGGGCCACACATGATCTTCTGTCAATGTGGGCTCTGGACATAAATCCAAAAAGGATATGCTTTCAAAGCGTGCTGCCTCTGACTTGGTCAGGAGGTGTGAGTTCAGTCTTTTGCTATTCCTACTACATCGGTTGCCATTGTTTGTCTAAGCCAACCACATTAGCACATACATATAAGTGGGATGACACTCCTGGATATTCAAATAGCTGCTTGAACCATTCAACTGTTCTACTTTGGTTTCGACTGCTGTTTTACATCAATTGGATGCAAAGGACTCGTTAGGGACATGACTGTTCTTCTCAGCTCTGAATAAAACCAAAACCATGTTATCTTTTGGGGAAACGTGCTTACTTATTTAGATGACACAATAGATTGAGTATATTTGTGTCCATTACAAACAAAACCCCATGGTAACAAATGTTAACAATGCTAAAAAATAAAACATTAATTCAATGGAGTTCCAATTAGCATAAATTATTAGTCACACAAGAATCTCCCTGTTCATTCTAAGCGTTTGATAGAATTATATATAGATATATAGCTTTGGTAAATAGGTACTCTCTAAAATTCAAAAGTCTCTTTTTGGTCAGTTGTAGAGTAGTGGCTTAACGTCTGTTTTTTTGGTGTAGGCCTTAAAGAGTCTCATCATGGAGTGTGTCTACTAATCACACTGAGAATGCAAATATGGATTTGTAAATTATCTCACCATAAAAAATGAAAGCTAATCATTGGTAATCATGCGTTGTAAACGAGTGTTTAGAGTAAATCAACATAAACGTGTATCCAGTCATCCATCAGAAAGTCGATTTTAAATTTTATTTTTTAAAAGAAAAAACAATGCATGGTCAGCTAGGCTGGGTATCAGGCCACAGGCAAGGCGAATAACAGAAGTGCACGTCAGAGGGACTCTCGTTTGAAGCCACACATTCCCAATAGGGTAAAGATAAGGTCCACTATGAAAAGAATCAGGTTCACATACGTCATGAAGACCACCATAAACTGAATGGCCCAGACACAGAAGCTACCAGGGCAGTCATTGGGCTTAGGGTTGTTCCGAAACATTACAATAGGCCAGACGATGGCTGCAGCGGCATAGAGAATCACAGAGATTACCAGAAAAATGAAAACAAACCGGTCTATACTGAAAGGCAAACAGTTCTTTAGCTTTTTAAAGATGTTGGTGGCGATGATCAGTGGGATGATGGGGAAAGGAATGGCGTACGCGACGATGCACATGATGAGCAGTGGCCTCCCATCGTAGCCCGTGAGGCAGATGAATATTACACAGCTCACAAAGGCCTCCAGCACTTTCCAGAATCCCGGGAGAGCCGCCAGATAGCTGCCCTGCTTCCTGTCTAGGAGCTTGTCCTTGACCACCTCCAGGGCGTAGGTCACACCGCACAGGCACGCAAAGAGGCTGATCACCCAGGAGAAGAAGCACTTGCGGCATGCGTAGAAGTTTGCGTACATAACGAAGACGCAGAGCGTCATCAGGGCCGAGGACATGGCCATGCCGGTGGTGAAGTCGTCCCAGTCCAGGCACAGCTTCAGCAGGATGTGCAGGCCGAACATCTCAATCACAGTGATCACCAGTGTCATGATGGAGCAGAAAGCCCAGGTGAAGAGGGAGTAGTTCCAGAAGGTGTGCTGGAACTCCCCCTGGAAGATTGCCAGCACAAATGTGATCAAGCCCAGGGTTATCTGGCTGGTGTGTAGGGCCCCCCGGCCCGACAGCAGAGAGGCTGGGCTGAACACAGCCTGGGAGAGTCCTTCTTTCAGGGCATTCATCCTATTGACGTTAGCGCTTCGGTGTGCGTTTGACTGCTCAGGCAGAAGGAGCGTACTTCATCTGAGCTTATCTGCTACGGTACTGGAGAGCACCGTACTTGCATGTACTTTGCATGTCCAGCTTAAAATGAGACAAGTTTACTTAGGTATATTAGTAAGCAGCACCAGAGCAGAGTAAGAGTGACATTTATGTCACAAATTAATGTACCATTATTGGTTGTAGTAAATCCTTTCAAAAGCAAATGTCAACCCTGGCCCATAATAGTTTCAGTATGGGCAGCCCCAACTGAGTTTGTCATCACTGTTGTATGGTCTTGGTGAGTGAATCTAAGAAATGGGTTGTGCAATAAATCCTTGGATGACTTTCAGACAAGTTCAACAGTGGGCAGCCAAAAGTGAGTTGGTAGACTTTGAGAAAATACTTCTGAGCGCTTTAGGGCAAGCTCTTTGTGGGTTGTCAGCACAGTTTTGACTGTAGGGCTTTGCAGGGCAGGTGAAAACTTGTTTGAAGGGTGTATTGATGCCATTGCAATACTTTTTCATCATGTAATACCTGCAATATAAAAAAGTATTGGACTGGAAGGGACATGTTTGCCATGTGTCCTAACAACAACAGAAGTTACTGAGACGTTACTGTGTCCTACTCCTATCAAGAGCATAACTTCCTGAGACTTTACTGTGTCCTACTCTTAACAACAACATCAGTTACTGAGACTTTACTGTGTCCTACTCCTAACAAGAACATAGGTTACTGAGACATCCCCCAAAAAATATTATTCAGGTACTCTTTACCCTGGATGGTTAATGTGATATGAAGCATGTGACATCACAAGTGACAGTCATGTGTTTACTGATTCATTCTTCTCAAGTGATTGACTTTGTGGAGGGTGACTAGAGTCTTTCTCTGTCCTCCCCTCTGGAAAACACTGGCGTGTCCCAAATGGGACGCACTGCAAAAGAAGTATACACCAACCGACATTAAAATATTAATAATATTTACAGTATATATAAAAAACATATATGAGGATATTTGTATTGAGTTATGAAGGTGCCTTGTCATATTATTTCACAGATGATCACAAGAGGGCGCTATCAACTAACAGACCTTTTAATGCAAATCTTCTTTATTTATTGTCAGTATACGGCGTAGTTATCAAAAACCAAATGAACTAAGCATTTACATTTGGCGACTTTTGCAATTTTTTTTTAATAATCCGAACCACTATTTGAATGATACTTTAAAATATGCTGAATGCCCTGGAATGGGTCGTGTGACTACGACATCATGTTTAGATTAAGCCCTGGGAAATAGAATGGACAGGGCGCTTTGACCGAGTCAGACCAAATAGTGAGCAACCATCTTCTTTCAGTGCATGGCAGCTGACCTTTGAGGCTACGGCCAGGTGTGAGGATGAAGAGGGGGCTGTGTGGCACAGGGCAGCCCAGTCAGAAGTACTCAACCCGGGGGCTGACAGATAGTCTTGGCCCTGGCCTATGGGGAGCCCCTTCCCCAGGCCTTGACCTTTGGATGGGAGGGCCCTGGACCTAGGAGCCCAGGCACGGGTGGATCTGGTGAGGTTGTTATTGCTCTGGGAGCTGCGTCACCTTTAGCAAGGCCACCCCACCATGTCAGGGTGGATAAGGCAGGGCGGCAGAGGACATTTCACAGTGGATTAGGGGAGCCTATATTGTACAAGGAGTACAATATAGGAGTACCTGACTCTGTGACATCTGACTTATACTGTTAGCCCTTAGCTGCGTTGTCTTTATTTATTTGACATCTAACCACTGTTGAAGCTAATGTTGAGTCTGCTTTCTTCATGATCATTATAATCTGTTTAGTTTTGCGCACCATTGTTTTTTTGTGATTATATAATTTATGTAATTTTTTTCTACGGGAAAAAAATATGCCTCCTTGTTTCATCACTTTGTTTATTCAAATAAATTCAGTGTATTTAAAACAGTGATCTAAAGTTCAGTTTTTTTCATACACACAATACTAATAATACAATCAAACAATGTATCACCCATTTAAACAAAGGGCTTTTCCTTTACTACTGTACTTACATCAAACAAAGAACATTTAATTTTTACAAATCTGTAAAAAATAATTGTCTTTCGACAGCATATCATTTGATTACCGCTCAGCTTTTCACATTTGATGTGTTAAAAAGTGTTTAATTCAAGTCGGAATTTTTTTTCCTGAAAACCTTATGTTAACAATCAAATTCTCAACTCTCAAGTGCATCATTATCCTTTTTCACCGCGACACTTCCTGCTCACTTCACTCCATGACATATAAGGTGCTTCACATGATCATATGTAGGAAAGAGGAGACTTTGGAACGTGTTTGGCTTGACAGTGCAAGTCATGGAGTGGAAGAGAGATGGACAAAGTCAGTCGTGGTGTTGGGTATAAAGAAAAGAGGAGAAGGTGGGAGCTTTAGGAGTCTGTGATGGTCAGGGGACTGGAAGGGCACTGTGTTTCCAGGCGCTCCAGGGACGGGGTCCTCCTGGGAGTTTTGGCAGAGACGGGCATGTCTGTGAAGACCATGGGCCGACTGTCCGGACACAGCAGGACACTTGAGTCCGCCTCACACTTGGTGGTCCTGTCGGCCCACAGGGCGTCGGTCGGACCGTGTCTGAAGCCCCGACCGCCCGGGCACAGAACTTCCGTCTTTAACACTGACACGCCGGCCTGGCTCATCTTGATCAGCATGTCCAGTGACTGCTTGCGGCTCTCCAGGGAAGCCTTCATGGCCTTCCTCTCACGGTCTTCTTCATCTACCTCATACCTCTCCTCCTCCTCATCCTCTTCCTCCTCCTCCTCGACTTCCTCGTCCGTTTCCGTTGTGTTGCCGTCCTTGACGCTCCCACCCCCTGCCGGGTACTGGTCGCCGAGGGCGACTGGGTCTGTGGCACCTGGGTCTTTCTTGACGGACAGGTCCAGGGGCCCCTCGCTCTGCCGTGCGGTCCTCTCAAGCGCGTGGTGGATGTGGGAGAGCTCACTGCGGATCTTGCTCAGGTGCTGCCACAGGTGGCCCTGGGCAGGGAGCTCCTCTTTCTCCAAGTGGGAGATCTTGCGCTCAGCCTCCTGGTACTCCTGTAGGGCTTTGGAGAGGTCGCTGAGCAGAGCGGCAGCAGACGCCGAGCCCCCCTCACCCAGTCCCCGGCTTCCCAAGGAGTCCCTGTGGTTTGGTCTGCCTAGCCATGGTGGAGAGGAGGACTCACCGTTCGGGCTGGTGGGGGGGTCAGTGATCCACTGCTCGGTGCGCCTGGATTGAGGCGGGGCGCTCTCCAAACTGTGGGACATGAAGGGAACAATAAGTGTTTAGGAAATGTTCAGCCGTAAATCAATCACTACGACCAATGTATTCATTTAGTACATATTTTAATGAAAAATGTGTTAAATCATTATCAAAAAATAATCAATCTCACTTGCTATGAAGGAACAACTTGTTAGTGGCCACGGCGAGGGGCGAGGTGTTCTGCATGTTCTTCAGCAGGTCCAAGGTTAACCCATGGGCTGGCTTCTTCTCCACAGGGGTCTCATGGGTCCCGAGGGACGCCCCTGTCCTCTTGAGGCCCCAGCCGGCCTTACCGTCCTTGGTTGTGGCAGCTGGGAGCTTGTCGGCCACCCTGAGGCCTGGGTCCGGAGACTCGCTCTGAGGGGACAGCCAGGCAGCAGGGGACACTGCCGTGGTCCCCGGCCGCAGAGCGGGCACCTTCCACAGGTTGACTTTGGGCTGGTAGCTGGGCAAGGAGTTGGCTTCCACGCTGTTTGCTGAGTTCTTGAGTCCTTTGCCAATGTCCCCCTGGCCAGGGGCCATGCCAAAGGAGTGCTCACAGAAAAAGGGGTAGTAGAAGCGCGGAGGCAGCAGGGTCCTGTCGACGTGCGGGGTGTGGCTGCCAGAGGCCGGGTGCATGAGCTGAGCAGCTGACGCCAAGAAGGGAAACTGGGCCAACTGAGCAGGGGTGGGGGCCGTTGTGCTTGCAGCCCCTGGGGGAAGGGCGGAGTTCACGTAGGAGAAGAGACTGGGACTGAGCGGGTAGCCGACGCCTAGGACAGACAGGTTCAGTCCAGTTGGGTCCTGGTAGTCCACCAGGCTTGGGGGAGGAGGGTAGCAGGGGATGGAGGTGCCCACTCTGGGCTGGGCACCCTCGGGCTTGGCCTTTGTGTGGCTGGTGGCGAGCAGACGCCACTGCTCTGACAGAAGTCCGGGGGCCGTGAGGCACGTCTTGGACAGCTTGTAGTGCTTCAGCTGGGCCTCCACCTCCACAGAGCGGGCCCTCAGGAGCTGGTCCTCCAGGGAGAACATGTCTGCCATCAGGAGCTCCGGGTCGGGCCGCTTGCTTCTCCTGGAGGACCCCTCCACTGTGTCTCTAATGTGGTTCATGCCGGTGACGTCCCTGGTCAGCCCGGCTGCTTCTACCGTCTCTGCTCGGCTGCCATCCTCTTCTTCCTCTCCCGCCGGGCTCTCCCCTTCGTCCTCTCCATCTTCCGCCGCAATGCGTCTCTGCCGGGCCTTCTCCTCGATCCCCGTGGCCGGCTCGGCCTCATCCTTCCCGGCGGCGCGTAGGCCTTGCGCCTGTTGAGGCGGTCGGAGCTGGTCAGGGTGCAGGAGGTTGCCCTTCTTGTAGGGCCAGTCGGACTCTATGAGCAGGGACAGGGAGTTCTTGCACAGGCTGTACTTCATGTGGTTGTAGAGGTGGGACTTCTCCATGCAGGTGAAGGGGCACTGGAAGCACTTGTAGTTGTAGGGCTTGCCCCAGGGACGCGGGATGTAGTGGGGCTTCTTGGGCTTGCGTTCTTTGTGTTTGCAGGCCGACGTTACCTTGCATCCCTCCTCTTTAGACATCGCTGAGGCAAGGAGAGGTTTCACACAGGATCCGAGAAAGGAGGGATGTTTTCACTTAACTTGGTGTATTTCGATTGTAAGGCTTTTCTCTTATGGTCAGCAGTAATGCATTTGTTTTGTTGGATGTCTCTTTAGGATGAGTCTGTATATATCTGTAGAATAAAAAAAACAAGTAGAGTTTTTATTTAAAACGCATTTGAATCGAGTTAATCGTTCTTGTTCATTCTAATGTCTTAGGTGTTCTCAAAATGGTCAAATCAGCATTTTGCAACACTACAATAATGTTGCGGCCATACGGTCATCGGAATTAATATTATATGTGTAGATCTATCTATGGGTACATCCTGTGTTGCCTGGTGGAGGTAGCTGTTGCCACCAACCTAACTGCGCAGAGGCCTGAACTGTCTGTTCTCAGTGTAACTGCCACTCCTCATTAATTCCAGTGCGGCACCAGGCGCTTACAGGGCCCAGGCCTGGGGGGCAACTAGGCGACCCTAGGGGCTTTGCACCTGGGCAAGGGGCCTCCCTCACGGGCCTTCGTGGGCTTAGGCCTGGGCCCCTGAAGCAAGCTACGGGCCCAGCATGGCCATGGTGAGTGTTGCATAGGGTGGGCGGGGAGAGAGGGAAGCGTTAGTGAGAGTTGGGGGGGGGGGGGATAAGCCCTGGTTCTTAATGAGAGCCTGGCGTCACACCCATGGGGCATCATTAGTGCCAGGACTTGGATCTGGGTCATGGTACATCGTCCAAGTTCAACTGCTCTGGTTCCACCCGGTCCTCTCTCCTTAACTATGGCCTTCCAGTGGAAATGGAGTTCCAGAAGTTTAATGATTTGTTGATAAACTGTCTTGAACACACAGTGGGTTTAGCAGAATTATATAAGGTTACCAGGCATGTTTACAATGGGAATGTGATTTTGGTGAAAGTTCAGGTGTGAAATATATACTATCAGAATTATCCCGATCCACATTTACTCTTACAAAAATGTTTCAACTTCAGCCTGAATTTTGATGCTTGATACACATTTTCAAATTGCTTATTTGACATTTAGAAAAACCAACAAAAAAACAAATATCCTTTAATTTGCTATAGTTTGTTCTAATATTTTGTAGTTTAAATGTTTTTAGTTCCACAAATTAGACATGAAAAAAGTTCTGAATAAATTGATTCAATTATACTATTTTATAACTCAAATGTATTTACTGCAGGCCATGTCAATTATTTTGATTGCACTAGATGTGTCAAAACGAACAGCATTGCATATTTGTATTTCCACACAACCAATCTAAAAATTACAATAAAAAATTTTTTGCTCAATTAAAATGTAGTTCTCTCCCTGCACTCAAAGCCAAGCCGATGGGATAGCCCTGTGGGGAGAATATGTGAGGGAGCTCTTCTCACAAAGAAAGAAAACTCTGCTGTGAGGCTTTTATTTTGTCTTTTTCCTGAGGTCATGTGGTGATAAAAGCCTCTGTGATGTTGGGGGTCCAGGCGGAAGTAAAATAAACTTTAGAAACTTGCTCTACCTCCTTTTCTCTCTCACATACTCTCTTTTCTTTTCCACCTATTTACATGTGCCTGACTTCTTATTTTTTGTCCAGTATCCAATTATGGCTCACAGATAAACATTCACAAAGTGACTGGAGGTGTCCTCCAGTCAACTCCACCTGGGCTTTGAGAGGAAAGACAATAACAAAGCGCAGCGACTCTAACCGAGGCTGGCAGGCAGGCAAACTCCCGTCTCTGCCGGCCCTGTCTGACTAGCCATTCCATTGGCTCTCTTGTCCACCCCCGAGGCCCTGACCTGGGCTCACAGCTCATAATGGGGCCGAACAGCTGCTATTAAGAGTCCAATCAATAAAAATCATTTTTACAGTTGATTTTTCCCTCTGCCGGACGCTGTTATTGGCCACCATGCCCCCCTCCCTGGGCCCTGATTACACTCTACAGGACATGGTTGCCCCCCTCCATTTGCTTTTCATGCCCTCAAGGCTCGTTTGAAGTTTTTAGGGCTTATGGTCAGACCAACCTAATCGCTTCCACTTGAACATCAATTAAGAAGGCTCGCCTCACTAAAAGCATTGGCATGTTGCACGCAGCAAAAACAAGCAAACCAATAACACCCAATGGCCTGGGTTTAGGGGAAGGGGGGCAAATGTGTCAAATGGTCCCAGTATAAGGTGTGGATAACTTCTAGCGAGAAACGTAAGTGCTGGATTTTTATGTTATTATTAATATAACATGCTAATACACCTCTCTCCAGAGCAGAGCTGTCTGTCAGATTGCTTTAAAATGTATGAGTGAAAGACATTATTTACCTCATAGTGTGCAGGAAAGGATAAACCGTCTCTCCAGTATCTTCAAGGGAGATCCTGTAAAAAAGAAATAGCCCATTTGAGTTTCCATGTTTCTCTATATATTGGGAAATAGTGTCCATTACCAGGATCGTGACACTTGTACTTGTGTTTTCTTATTTATTAAACAAAAGTTTTTAATGGGTTGATAGATACATAGTAGTTGATACAATGTTCAAAAACTATTTTGATACGACAAATCTTTCATTTTTTCACTGACATTATAAATATTCCAAAACGGTTGCATACAGTCATAATTAAATTAAATTAAAGCCTTAAATAACATTCAATAGATATTTAAGATTAGATTAGAAACTTTGCCGTTTGACTCGCGTTTACTGGTAATTAAACATGGATTAATCATCCGATTGTTGGGGTTATTTGCTGTTCACAATTGACTTAGTCTATTTGTAAGTGTCCTTTAAACACCATAAAGACTGATATAGATATTAGTAATAAAGTTATATTTTTTATAGCTTATATAAGCTTTAATTAATCAATATAACGTACATGTGTATGTGCAGAGAATGTGTTTAAATTAGTTTAAATTAACTGTTCTGTTTCTTAATATAGAAATTAATGTTCGGGAAACAAATTTACATAAAACAATTAGGCCTACCAATCGAGCAGTCATTTACAAAGCAAATTAGTCAACACATCTAAAGAGATATATTCCATTCAACACATTTCAGAAACATGCAATATGTTCTAATTTTTTAAATGGAAAAAAGTTGGCATTCATACCTATAGCATGTCCTTGTGAGTTTGCCTGTCAGTTATGCGCGTAACGGGACAGAGCGGACAGCGCATATCCCGCTCAAATGGGAGCGCGACAGCGAGTGTGTGGGAGATATATATTGACTGGGAGCCTTGCCTTGGGGCACTACAATACATCAGCACCCTCCTCCCTCTCCTGGATGTCGCATGTGGTCTTTACCTTGCAGTGCGAATTCAGTATCGACTTTAACAATATTGGCAAAGGTCTTAAAACGTGTACAATATGTTTGCTGATCAACGCTATGGCTATTAAGACATTAGCCTTAACTTCAAGAATTAACTCTTATTTGGTCCAGTCAGGCATGTAAGAATATTTATTATTACAATTTACATAAATTGTATTGTGTTCATTAAAACTAAAATGGGCTTTTCCCTGGCTTATAAAAGCTTGAACTAAGTACCTCCAATCCCCTACCGCACAGTGTGTCTCTTAAACCATATTGTGAGTGATAAATTCTGAAGTGCAAAAATTGGTGTTCCTGTCATTAGATTAAATGTATCTCTAAGGAATGATCTAAAGCAGAAATGTTTCGAATTTAATTACAAATTAATTGTAAATACAATTCCTCAGTAAAACAACGATATTACTGGCGTTATTTGGGCATTTATCCACTGTGGAAGTAAGTCCGTTGAACACTGTTGTTAAATACCATCCTTTAACCAAAAGGCTGTAAAGAATTCTTGACTGCAGTTAATGGAATTATGAGCCTACATTAGCTCATTATCTCTTTCAATTACAACGTCATCAAAAATAAGAATAAATTAGTGAGAACGTATGTTTCACCAAGTAAACGATTATTACAAATTGATGTCAAGTAAATAAAGGGAAATTGCAGTGTAGTGTAAAATGTGCCCAAGCAAGATGCACCTGACATACGATATGACATCGACGCGGAATCTGGCAAACCACTTTAAAAGGCAGCATGGAAGGGTCTATGTAGGCTGGCATCATCGTACGGTATAGCATTTATCCGAATTTGATAAATGCTACATATTAGTACGGTGGAATCGCCTTCTTTCAGACATTGGCCGACGTAGATAATGTGTTAACTGACCGATTGAATTAGATATATTTTAGTACGGTGTGGTTTCCTTCTTTAAATTTTCTTAGAAAAAAGTAGTGTGTAGTGAAATTACTTCTCAGAGAATGGACTTAGTTATGCAATCTAATATTTCACAGAAAGTAATGACAAACCCCACCCATATCATTTTTAGCAACTTCCTCAACACTGCTCTTAATGATGAAATTGATTGGTGATAGTTAATCTTCATGAAAGTTGATAAAATAATTGTAAAAAAAAATCCTAATTAATGGTAGAACTACTAGACTATGGGGTTAATGACTATTAGCAATATTTATTTATTTATTTATTATTCATTTATTTGGAACAGTTTTGGCATACCATCTGGTATGCTGCCAAATTGGGCTGTATAAAGTCTATACCTTCATTAACGATAACCTCACTGCTAGACAACTGTAGTCTTAATACATTCATAAATCCAACAATGCTGTACGTTTAAATATAGATCATTTACAAAACCACTGCCACTTATACTTTCTTTACTATGTAGTAACGATTAAATTTTTTTGCCTAACTCAATGACAATAACTGAACACATTCTGCGTAATGCATATTAGGAGATTTTAAGTTAAGATTTTAACCTTAAGATAAAAAAGTTATCTCACTTTCTTTATCTCTGGACCATCAGTTCATATTCTGTACCAATGAACACAACCCTCACGCAAAGCTCTTTAAAATGATCAAATGGAAAATTGGACTAAAGGTTTTGATACAAAATAAATTGCATGAACCATTTCTATAAGCATTAAAGAACTCAATAAACATTACAGAACATTACAGAGACTGGCAATTCCACTGCAGTGCTTCAGTATGTGACTGGACACTACGTTCCTGTGAGTAAACAAAGCGGGGCTCACCAGGTGGAAGAGCATTTGGGGGCTGGTAGAGGGGTCTTTCTGCTTGGCTGGGCCTCACCCCCTGTGCTCCCTCCCAGTGATTAGTGCACTGGCACAGAGGCACTGGATAGGTTACTGACGTGAGCCGTGAGATCACGTCCACGGGCCATGACTGACGACTGCCCTGTCTGACATTTCCCACTCACTTAGTGTTCTCTCTCTCTCTCTCTCTCTCTCGCTCTCTCTCGCGCGCTCTCTCTGTCTCTCTCTCTCTCTCGGCC
>JAVQJS010065046.1:0-21691 GCA_036024795.1 Galaxias rostratus | reverse complement strand
AAGGAACAAGAAAGAGAGCAAGAGAGTCTGTGTGTGTGTGTGTGTGTGTGTGTGTGTGTGTGTGTGTGTGTGTGTGTGTGTGTGTGTGTGTGTGTGTGTGTGTGTGTGTGTGTGTGTCTCTGACGTATGGTACCACAGCGGGAATCAAGATGTGACCTTTTCTTTGTTTACTACTGTGGTCCTTTACTCTTGCAGATTCCAAAAGTGAATGGAATGCCCAGCAAATAAGGTTGATGGGTTCACAGGTTTAGAGTAGGAAGACAGTCAAAGTTGTGTTTTTCAAGCCAGAACTCAAACCAACCAATCAACCAACTAGCCGTCTACCACCCCCTGAGAACATACAACATACTAATAAAGCGCACCTCTATAAAGTGGCCTAGATTTAAAATGGGCATTGATAAACTCCTGTTTTGGTGATGAGAGGCCCACCTACTTGGATAGGATCGTGCCGCTGCAACACATTGGTCTTTTAGTAAAGAGCCTCTTATCCTTCTGTTATCTTTCATCGCCATAGAGACCGGTGAGTTTTCACAGCGCACATCTTAAGGTGGAGACTGACCCACCAAGGCTGTGTCCTCCGTTTTACTGCGTTTTTCTACTGTAGCATTTTGATGCAAGCTGATAAGGAAAGGCCACACCGATGTTTGCCTTTTTACTCTCCCCAACTTTCGCTATGTTTTCTCTCCGTTTACGTTCCTGTTGTGTTTGATTAGCTGACATAATCTTGCTGTTTTGTCCCGCCCCCCCTCCTCAGGTTTGTCTCCATGGCGTAGAGAGGCTCCACCAAGCCAACAGGAACTCACTCCACGTCTGCCCGCTCCCCCTTCCTCAACTGCTGGAGGTAGGCACCCACTAATACCCTAAGACAACACCACTAAAATCCAATAGCTCTGTCAGCAAACACCTCACCACCGTCTGCCTGTGTCTTCATGGCGGGCCAGTGCCAGGATATCCCGGTAGGCTTAAGCCGGTACCAGACAGTCAGTCTGATGAAATAAACAGTTCTCCTGGCTGCAGCGCTGCCGTCCTCCTTATATCAACAGAGGCAGAGATGCCTGTGTTCCTGGGATAGTAGAGCAGGCGGTCGGTGCCAGGCCAGCTACCTGGAGAGGATCAGCCCATCGCTCACCCAATCACCAGGGACTCCTCCGGCTCCAAGGCTCTCTGCACTCCTAGCGCTGGGGTAGGGAGACGCTAGGTTGGAGCTGAACCTGAGCCTAGGCTAGGCGATCTGAGGGGTGTAAAGGGCCACGGCTCAGCAGACAAGACGACCAGGGTCAGCCTTGTGTATGGAAGCCTGTGGATTATTTTAGTTGAGGTAATCGAACACTCCCATGTTACTTGAACCAGGTCTGGTCCTGAGAAGAACTACATTGAACATCTTCCCCCTGCCACCGTGGAGACTTTGTTGGTACATGTCAATGTTGCTGTGGGCTTAAGGAAATGTGCCTGGCCTTTCTCGTAACCTTCAAGGTTCAAGTTAGTGGTGTAAATTATACGAGGCCGGGCGCTTCTATGTCGTGTCTCTTTGAAAGGCACAAACCTCCTCTCACTGTGTCTGATTAGCTTCTGTCACAGCAGCATGTGTTCAAGTCCCAGGTTCTTATTTGTCTCTTTGGCTCCGTCTTCCTCAGAGCAGACGAGACCAGACCACCTTCACCTTCAGATTGGCCCATTGAGACAGTCTGACTGATAACAAAGGTTTTTTTTTGTCAAAATTGGACTCCTGTCACGCGCCACCCCCATTTGAGAGATTTGTCATGGCAGGGTCACCTCGCACCTCGTTCACCTCGCACTGCATGTGACGAGCGTTCTTATGTGAGGCCATGGAACAACAACACGGACTGATGGGACAGGCCACTGGTCATGCCAATCAAGAGTCATTGGTGATTTCACCAATTTCACGGGGTTTAAATTGGTGTGTAGTGTGCTAGCTGACACAGACAGTTTTTGATTGCTGGCCTTACTCTAGGCTCATAGCCCTCAGTTTATTTGTTGGTTGGCGCTGGCAGGATTCATCCCTTCTTTAATGTCGATCTGATATAAACTCATTGTTTGGTGTGGAATTATTACTTACAATTATACGGAAAGGGATTATTGTACATCTGGAAAACAGGTTAGACCAGCATTCAGTCTGTTATAATTCCTCTAAAATGAAGTCAGATAGATTTGACTTGCAGCTATAGGAGCTATAGAGGGATTTATACGTAATATAGAAGTATGTGTTGTGTGGCTGCTGTCCAACCGTCAGCTAAGGCCTCCTCCTCTGGTGGGAGATGGCCGGTCTGGTGATGGACGAGAGCCTCCGTCCAGCACTCTGTTCAGCCAGCACACAGGCCCGCGCTCGCCCCGTACACTTAATCCATCAGCTGCCTTGTTGCCATGTTCTCCTACAGGCTGCAAGGTCCACTGGGAGCTTTGCCCATTACCTGCACTCGTCAACGTTGTCGCACTCTCCGACCCGGGGACGGAAGTGATTGCCAACAT
Organism: Galaxias rostratus; assembly: GCA_036024795.1. Taxonomy (NCBI): domain Eukaryota; kingdom Metazoa; phylum Chordata; class Actinopteri; order Galaxiiformes; family Galaxiidae; genus Galaxias; species Galaxias rostratus. Next base: position 19,204 of record JAVQJS010065046.1, on the reverse strand, counting down.
CAATGGCTGTGGTCTGCTCTCGGAGTGCTCCGTCATCCACTGGCTCCATGGTCACCACAGTTGTTTTGTTTTGCCCCCAGGGGAGGTTAACTTTCCCATGGTCTGAACATCACTGTGGCTACTTCATGCTGTGGGCTACAAGGCCCGTCTGAACACCACTGTAGGTTACAAGGCCCGTCTGAACACCACTGTCGGTTATGAGGCCTCGATACTAGAAGCTTTCTTCTAGCCGGGCCTTGGTGCTTCTCAGGACTGGCGGTTAGATATGGTGAACACCTGTAGTGGCCCACCCAGCGCTGTGAATGGCTAACACGGGGCACTGAACTCTTCCAGATGGCACAAGAGTGTATTGGAAATGCCACAGCACTGCTTTACAAACTGGAGGAGAAGTCCTTCACAGCGTGGCGAATATGTTATTATTATGAATTATTGCCGTTTCTAAGCCCACGCAAGACCCTTAAGCGATCTTCCTGTGTTGGCAAGAAAATGGAGGAGGGAAGAGAGAGAGTGGATGATGTTGTGCCGGGCCCATATTACATCAATGCTTCTTCATAGATTCAGCTACATATTCTAAAACACTAACTGTAAAGTCCCCTCCCCTATTTGTCAAGGTGGTACTGCGAGAACCCTGAGGTACGGTAACCTCGGAGACCCTCTGACCCCTCCTCCGGAGGCAAGATGGAGCCCCAGGCTCTCCTGGGTGCGGAGGGGGACTGTGGTCTGCTGGGGTTGCTGGTGCCCAGTCCCCAGAGTGAGGCCGTGACCCACGAGATGGAGGAGCTGTCGCTGCAACCCACCCTCAACTTGCCGCCGCTCAATGAGCGCAAGAATGGTGAGACACACACACACACACACACACACAAACACACACATACACACTAGGATAACAATACACTCAACTCAAAATTCAATAGAATTTGCGATGCAATGTTTTCATGATAAAAAATGTGTTATGATATTGAAGACATTATGACTGAAGAATATATAAGAATAATATTTATAATAAAACTAGTATAGATGTATCAGAATACAGAAAACCGTTTGCAAAAAGTAACTGTCGACGTATCGTGACTTTCCTAACATGCATGCATGCATACATACATCCATACATAGATACATACACACTCTCGTATTGTTGGCTAACCGCTGCTGCTTTGGCTGCCGGGGCTGGCCTGGCTGCGTCAGTGACAGATGGGGGCACGATTACTGGGGGCTTTACCGGTGGGCTTAGGAGTGCCAGCAGCTAATCACAGCTCAAACGAGTAGCAGCAAGCGGTGGCGTCATGGCGATATCGATCCCCCCTTTACTCGAGAAGGAGCTCTCCCCACAGACGCCGTGATCGATGGCGTTGTTTACCATCTCGGGTTGGCATCCAGCCTGGGTTTAGCTCCAGGGGGGCTCTTCATCTGAAGTACGCACCACATCGTCTTGGATTCTCAGAGACGGAAAATTAGATTTGATCTTTTGGGGGGTTTAAAACGTTATGAGAATGACAGCGCATCCAATCTACTTCTCAAGCCCATTGCTCCTATTTCAAGCCCAGAACCCCTCATTATATATCGCTGCTCCTTATGTTGAGTATAGAAACCCGGTTTTAGGACCGTTATCAGGCCCTCGTCGGTCCAGGCCTGGTTGTGTTGGCCGCTAGCCATATCTGATGTCTGGGCTTGGGGCTGGGCCTGGGACAATTGGTGTAGGGGCAATAAAGGGAAATAAATAAAAAATAATGGAGTGAGAGAGGGAATAAAGCTCACAAAGATAGAGATTGAATGCCGGTTTGATTGCCTAAGTGCTTTAATTCTATAGGAGGATGGCTGACACGCATGGAGTTCAGGTAAAAGTCAGATGGATTACATGGACTAGGTATGGAGTGCTGACCAGCTTGGTGTTACCACACTAGCATCATCTAGTGTACTCAGCGGCGTAGGAGAGAGGCCGGTTCGGACCCTCGTCCTCGCGTTGATGTTTTATTAAAGGCTTATTGTTTAGACGCTCAGCCTTTCATTACAGCTCTTTGAAAGAAGCACCACTGTTACTGAAAGGAGGGGGGATGTGGGAAGCTCCTCAGAATCCATAGTGGAATGTCTCACCTTTCTACCTAACTACCCATCCATCCACCCACCCAGCCGCACACATTGCACACACCACAGAGTGACTTGTTTTGACTCTGAGTGTGCGTTTGTGAGTCAGTATTTCTTCTTACTACAATATGCTATGGTTGTCTGATTGTGCACTCATTTGGTTTTTTAGGTGGGGGTGGTCTGTGTCATGAGTGTCTGTGTTCATGAGTGTCTGTGTTTTTACGTGCCTGTGTGTATATACAGTCCTCCAGCAGTGTGCGTAGGTCAGGATTTACAAGTGTGTGCGTGGGTGTGTGCAAGGTGTGAGATCAGCAACTGGCTGGGGAGAGGGGTCAGCAGCCAACTGTTACTGACCAGAAGGTTGAATTGCTGATCTATGTGGGTCAGGCCTGACTCTCATCATGGCTACAATGACCCCCGTTGTTTCAGGGTGGTAGCCGGTCATCCGTGTGAGGTGACGAAGAGAAGCCTTGCACCCGGTGTAAGATTTGTTATCTGCTCCCTGTTCGGCTGTGGTGGGAGGGCTCTGAGCGACTCGAGAGTTAACCCGGGGAGCTGTGGAGTCAAGTTACTAAAATAATGACTAGAGAGGGAGGTAAAAAGTCAGAGCTGTGAGAGAAAACCGAGTGAGACGGCTTGTTGACGTGCTCAAAGGGAGCGCGTAGGTCCTCTGGTCTGGTTCCGATAGACTGACTGACCACCAACCTGACTGAGAGCCCCAGGCGGCCAGTTGCAGGAGCCAGCCTTCCAGTGATCCAAACCCAGAACCTGGACCCGCCTTTGGAGCAGGCAACTGGGAGGACAGGCTGAAGGACAGGGAGACTATGGCTTGTGTGGAGGTTGAGAGCCCCTCGTATACGTTCACATCAGGTGACATACTCTCTTCTACTGTTCAGAATATATAGTTTTCTGCTATCTGTTTTCATTTTAATGGGTAGATATTGGCTGCGGAATGTTCAGAGTAGATGATGAGTAAGAGGGCTCAGAAAAACCACCACTATCCAGGAATACTAGCTGTTTGTGTGAGTGCAGGGAAGGAAAACAAAGTGCTGGGAGTCTTGCTGGACGAGGCTAGTTGTTAGTATGTAGTGAGACGTTTGCTGTTTCTGTTGACAGGACTTGTCATGATCTGGCCTGGAAAACACGATGCAAGTCTTACTATGCCAAAAGGGTCCATTAGTGTGTTTGCGTCCTTTGCTTGTACTTTCCATGGTATCTCCATTCCATGTAGGTTTCTTCTCTTGTCCCTTCTCTCTTTCTTTAAGTAACACTCTTTCTTTCATATTTTTTTCTCTCTCTCTCTCTCTCTCTCTCTCTCTCTCTCTCTCTCTCTCGCTCCCTCCTTCCAGTGCTCCAGTTGAGGCTCCAACAGAGGCGTACCCGTGAGCAGCTGGTGGACCAGGGCATCATGCCACGTGAGTGGGACCCCCCCCCACCCCACACACACACACAATCCACAATAGTCCATCTCGGAAAGCCCCGATCAATCTCCTGCTTGTTTTGGGCTAACATCTTCTGTTACACAGTCTTGTGAATGCGTATTGATGTCGGCTCGCTCTCCCTTGCAGCTCTGAAGAGCCCAGCGGCATTCCACGGACAGATCCGCAGCCTGGAGAGAGCCAGGGTAAGGGGGAATCGGGCATACACGCTGCCGGACGTAGATAGCGTTATGAATTTTCTTACTGAGCTCCTAAGAGCCAGCTGTGTGTTCACCTGCGTGAGTGAGAGTTGTCTCTGACAAAAAATCATTTTCTTCTTTCTCTGGACAGACGGAGAACTTCCTGAAGCATAAGATCCGCAGTCGGCCAGAGAGAGCTGAGCTGGTCAGGATGCACATTCTCCAAGGTACTGCCTCTCACTTCCCTTTTCTTTTCACTGCGCGGTGGTCCATCAAAAAGACTTCCTGGCTCTGGCAGAGAACTGGAGTTGGTTCCCTAGGCGCTGTACTGCGGCTGCCCACTTCTCCTCAAATGCAGAGGATACATTTTTCATTTTCCTACAGGGATTATTGCTAAAACAATTTTTTTACTTTTTACTTTTACTCTTACTTTACTTTACTCTGGTTACCTTAAACACTGAAGTCAACATCATGAGATTCTATAGATTCCTATTCTATTACTAAGTCCTTCTTAATTGTTTTTTTCAAATGTTTCCATGGTGTCTCTCCTAATGGTTTCCAGAGACGGGAGCAGAGCCCTCCCTGCAGGCCACCCAGATGAGGCTGAAGAGGGCCAGGCTGGCTGACAACCTCAACGAGAAGATCGCCCAGCGGCCCGGCCCTCTGGAGCTGGTGGAGAAGAACATCCTACCCGTGGACTCCAGTCTCAAGGACGCCATCATCGGTGAGAGCTGTGCAGGCGTAGGAGAGGGGTCGGAAAACTGACTGCTAGGGAGAGGATTTGGAGCCGCAGGAATTATTTGTTGTGGACGGCCATTAGATTAGATTAAACTTTATTGTCATTACACACAGTACTAAGTACTAAGACAAAGAAATGCAATTTGGCATCCGACAAGATATTTTGGGAGATGAAGAGTACGTTTGCACGCACAGGTAGGTTTATTGAAGAAACAGTAAATGGATACCATGGCAATTCTAACACGTGTGTGTGTGTGTGTGTGTGTGTGTATATATATATAGTAGGACAGTAGTAACAGTGCAGATAGTGAACATGCTGTGTGTCTGTGTGTCTCAGAGGGCGAGGTGGACTACCCCACGGTGGACGACGACGACAGCGGAGACGGCTTTTCCCCGGAGCAGCCGGCCAGCCAGGAGTCCCAGGCCTCAGCCCCCTCTCCTGGGGAGAGCCGGGCCCCCGAGACCCCCACCTCAGCCCCCACCGCCAGCCCTCTCGCCATCACTAACGCCATACTGCAGGTCGGTGGCCGTTAGGGAGGATTTTATATTTTTGAAATGCAGTAGAGTATGTTGTCCTAATATGAGCGCTCTCTGTTTCTCAACCCCAGCCTGTCATGACGCAAGCGACAGCAGACTTCCTGAAAGCCCTTACTACCAATGAGCCGCCAGTCAGCTGGTCCACTGTCCCTGCCCAGCCGGTCACCACGGTGGCTCCCTCCAAGCCGGCTCCCACTCTGGTGAAGGTAAACAAGGATATAGCACCGTAAACACCAGTGACACTGCAGACCTTTTAAGGCTATCGTTTCTTTTTACGTGGATGACGCTCGTCGTGAACGGCATGTCCGTCTCCTCTTCCCGTCCCCTCACAGCAGAGTCAGCCAAAGCAGCCGTCAGAGAAGAGCCGCGGTAAGAAGGGCAAGGAGCCTAAGCCCAGGGTGAAGAAGCTGAAGTACCACCAGTACGTGCCCCCGGACCAGAAGCAGGAGGCCAGCGAGGCCCCCATGGACTCCTCCTACGCCCGACTCCTTCAGCAGCAGCAGCTCTTTCTGCAGCTGCAGATCCTTAGCCAGCAGCAGCAGCACTACAACTACCAGACCATTCTACCTGCCCCGCTAAAGTAGGTTGTTATAAAACTACCAGATCAAGTTTCCAATAACAGACTCCGGGTAATGATATCAATAAGCAGCTGGAACTTTGCTGCTTGTTGGCGTCCCTATTAGCATGCCCTCGTGGAGGTGCTCTGTGTTAGCTATATTTGAACTGGCTGGCTGTCTGTCGGTGGTTGTGGTTCTATTCACTGGTTATGCACACATTCACTCCTGGTTACAGAGCTCTCCTCTACCTTCTCCACCGGCTTCCACTAATTGCCTCTTTCTTTCTGTCTTTCTTTCTTTCTGGTTGTGTTTTGTTTGTGCCTAGACCTGTGGCTGAGGGTGCTACAAGCAGTGCCAACGGTCTACCGGCCTCCATCGTGGTATCTCTCCCCACAGCGCCTCCTCCTCCACCCCCTCCCCCTGCTCCTGCGCGGCCCAATGCCAGCCTTTCCAACCGCAAGCCAGGCGTCCTGCCGGCCAACCTGGAGGAAATGAAGGTGAGGCCGTCACTGCAGCCATATTCACTCCTCTCTACATATTCACTCCTCTCTACTCACTACTTCAGTAAAATACCAGATTCCTCAGGTTTCCCTACAGGGGTTTCATTTGCTCCTGTATCTCAGGTGGCCGAGTTGAAGATGGAGCTGAAGTTACGAGGCCTCCCCGTGTCTGGGACCAAGACAGACCTCATGGAGAGGCTGAAGCCCTTCCGGGATCCCCCCTCCATCCCGGCTCCTACCGCCTCCCTGGCCCAGGGTCCAAACCCCAGCCCTGGGCCGACCAGCCTGTCCCCCTTCCCCATGGAGCTCAGCACCACCTCCCCGGCGCTCCTCCTCTCCGCCTCTTGCCGAGTCTCTGACAGCGTCAACTCCACGCCCTCGATGTCTCCCAACCCCTCCGACCCGTCCAACCTCCAGGACGGGGGCATGTCCGAGGCCGTCTGCGATCCCCAGGCAGGGAGCCCATGCTGGGCTGGCGCACCGTCTGCCTCCCCCCTAGAGGCCCGCCTCCCGGAGGAGAAGGACCGGCGCCTCCACGAGAAGGAGCGGCAGATTGAAGAGCTGATGAGGAAGCTGGAGCAGGAACAGAGGCTGGTGGAAGAGCTGAAGATGCAGCTGGAGGTAGAGAAGAAGGCCCCGTGTGGGACCGCCTCCTCCTCCAAACCTATCTCCTCATCCAGCGCAGTCAAAATGGAGGGCATACTCCTCTCCTCTTGCTCCACCTCAGTGGCCAGCCCCAGTCTGGGCGGCCCGGCATACAGCCGTCCGCTGGCCCCAGCCACCGTGGTCAAGCTGGAGGACGTCACCGTGTCCTCTCTGCCTGGCCCCCAGAGCCCATCCAGCCTGCAGCAGGCCCAGATGGTGACCCAGCCCCAGGCGGCCCCCAGCCTGCAGCAGTTCTTCATCAGCCACCAGGGCCAGCCGGCCACCCAGATCCTGCTGCCTGTGTCCCTGGCCAACAACGCCACGACCATCCAGCTGCCCTCCAACGCTGTCAGCCTGCAGGTATGCCTACCCATAACCATTTACTCACATATGCTGCTGGCTATGCTTAAGGACATAGTAACTTAAAATGACATATTACTTTATTTTTAATCAATCAATTGTTATAACAAATGGTTATTTTGAATGTCAAGGGCTTTCTTGTTAAAAACTGGTTGCAAAACAAAATCGTCAAAAAGTGTCCTGAAGCTTGGTAAAGCCCATAACATCGGTATTTGCAAAGACAAAAGTCTTGTCCTGTCTATAAATCACATAACTACCCCATTCCCGGGTGTATATACAAAGAACCCCAGCACACCAGACCTTCATGTAAAGGGCAATCTGATCACTGACATTATGCCAAAGATTTAACCACAGACCAAAGGGGTGATCATTAAGAGCCTGAGGACAAAGTCTGCTGTTGACGTGGCAGAGATCTTTAATGTATCCTGATATCAAGTGGAGAGGATAAGAAAGGGATTTTAAGAAACTGTGGTTGTTCATGACAAGCCCAGGTCAGGCAGACCTCGTAAGACAACTGTCTGAGAAGACTGTTTATTGCTTCAACAGTCCCGGATCAGCCCATTTTGAACTGCAGCTGAGCTACATGTAAATAGGTCATCGGAAACCCCTGTATGTACAGAACAGTTTGTCAAAATATCTAACGTCGTGGTCTCCATGGCCGAACTAGTGCTCAAAAACCAGCATTTAACAGAAGACAGCGAAAAAAATCATGTTGCGTTTGCCAAGGCCCACAGCTTGCACAAAGAATGAACAGTGGAAAAGTGACATAAGGTTGATTTTTCTAATTAATTATCCATTGAACTGCATCCCAATCAACGCAAATGCTGCAGACTACCTGCATGGACCCAAGTTTCGCCCAGAAAACAGTCTGGTGGAGTTTGGTGGAGGAATCATGGGATTGGGATTACATCCAGTATGGGGGTTGCCAGAAATCTGCAGAGTGGATGGCAACACCAAAAGCCTGAAGTATCACATTCTTATGCTGCCTAATACATTCCAAACCACAAGAATGGGCGAGTGCTGCTGCAAGATGGCATTTGTAGGACTGCTTTCTTTGCCATTCCAGATGACTTTATCACCAAGTTATTTGAGTCAATGCCAAGGTGTATGAATGCTGTCCTTCAAGTGTTTTTTGTAAGGCACTTTTACTTTATGTTCTGGTGTTATTGTAGTTTGTTTGTGTATTTAAAATAAAGTATATGCACAATTTCAACATTATCTTTGGATGCAACAAGACTTTTGTCCAAGCAAAATCTAATCTTTCTGTCTTAATTAAATTTTTAAATTCAGGGAATTATACAAAACTTTAGATTGTTGTAATAAACATTATCTAGAGGTCTTTGCCTTTCATACAAGCCATTTCTGATTCAAATTGATCAACGACAAGTCAAGTCGTTACTTGTTCCTACAACTTGTGACAAGTGATCAGACTTTTGTGTTATCAGTCTCCCTTTACATGGTACAGAGACTTTGTCTCTGACCCAGAGGTACCAGTTTCATTCTATTTCGTACTGCATTTTGCATATTTAAAGTTATGAAGTTCATGGGTAGTCAGATAACAATTGACGCCCTCGTTTGACAGCCTGTCCTCCAGGCGACGATGTGTAATCAAGGCCCAGGACTGATGCAGGCCTCCATGCCCCAGCGTCAAACCAACAATCTGGAGAGCGCTCCAGCCCCACAACTGTCTAACCACAACCTACGGCAGGTAAGAATCAGGTGACATTTTGTGCTGAAATGTGACCTAATGATGGGTGGAGCGAGAAACTGCCTTAAGAGATGCATACTGAGTGATGCTTCTGGAGAAGCTTCTGCTTTAAGTGTTTTGTCCCACAAAGCCAGAGTTTCTCTAACCCCTGTGTTGTTTGTGGTGCCCACTCGTAGAGCTTGACCGTCTGCAACAGCGCTGCTTCTGGTCTGCCGGAGAACCAGAGAAGGCCGGACATGTCTCCCCAGTGTTTCCTGAGCAGCTCACCAGAGACCAGGGCCTCACCTCGGGCGTCTCCCAACCACAACCTCCCCAATGGCTCCCTCAATAAGGTGAGGGATCTATGCATGTTTTTACTTTTGAATAGGTATTTGACATTTCATATGTCTCCCAGGTACTTATTTGTTTCAAAATGGACGCTCCCTTTATGTTCCTGTAGTCACCCTGTCAGTCCCAGACCTTCATCCTCCAACCCTCCACCCTCCTCAACCAGCTCCCCAAAACCAGGGAGCCCCCCCGCTACGAGGATGCCGTCAAACAGAGCCGCAACCTACACATGAACCACACTGCACAGGTCTGCTTGCACAGACACCTATGTAACATGGCCCTGAGACCAAGGCATGCACTGACCTAGACTCACAGATGAACCACGCTGCAGTCAGCTTACACTCAGACACAGATACAGGTGACATGGCCTACTGCTTTGTTTCAAAGGGGCCATATTACGCTTTTTTTCAGGTTCATATCTTATTTAGAAGTTCAAGTAGAATATGTTTTCCTGTTTTGATGTTCTATAAACAGTAACCTTTTTCTAAACTGCCTTGATCTGCAGCACCTATGTTCATCCTTTCTGAAACACACGGTTTTAGCTCTTGTCTCTTTAAGACCACCGAGGAGCCACATTTGCTCTGATTGGTCAGCTGGCCAAACAAAGAGAATTTGCCTTTTCGCACAAAAAAAACTGCGGTCTCTCAAAGAAACCACCCTGCCTTCGCTCTGACTGGCTCTGGTTGAGGTCGGGCCAAACATTATTCAAATGTGTGACTCAATGACGTAGAGAAATGACGGAAGTAAACGCCAGACTACAAATGTTTTAGGCAGTCCAGGAGGGGTGTTTTGTGTGAGAGAGAGTAGCTCATTTTGCATGGACTACGGGCTTTGTAACTTTTCAGACCTTCTACATGCACAAAAGGCTAAGTAACATACTACAGGGAAGAGAGAAACCCAAAAAGCATAATAGGGCTCTTCAATAGAAATATGACTGACAAACAAGGAATCATGTAAAATATTTAAAAATTCCCATGGAAATATATAGAATATGTCGAATAAATTCTACATGTTGAATACATTTGCAAGGAAATATGTAGTTTATGCTAAAATTCCATGCAGTTGCTACCCAGAGGAATTGTCATGAGTTCATTGCGTAGCCCCCAACCCTCACCCGATTGGCTCTTTTACTTAGGTTCCCTCGACAACCAGCCAGCAGATGGACGACCTGTTTGACATCCTTATACAGAGTGGCGGTAAGACCAAATTTGATTGATTGAGTCTCTATACTGTTGTGACAGGGTTGTTTTTGTCTGTCAATACCATTACAAAAACTAAGCTTTGAATGTGTGTATATGATATAACATCAAATATAAGCAGTCTAAACCACCACCCTTACTTTTCTCTCCTCCAGAAATCACGCCCTTCATTCAGCAGGGTGGCCCCGTCCCTCTCCCCAAGACGCTCCCCGTGACAGCCCACGTCACCACCTTGCCAGTCAGCACGGCCCTCTCCAGGCCCCCGCCCCAGATCCAGCTGGCGCCCCCGCCCGCCCTAAGCCCCGACCCCAGCCTGGCCTCCCTAGCCACGGACAACCAACTGGAGGCCTTCCTGGAGCGCACCCTGGGCGGCTCGTCACCCATGTCGGACCCCCGCACCCTGGGGCTGATGGAGGAGCTCCAGGCCCAGCTCATGGGGCAGCAGCCCTACTCCCCCATGGACACCTCAGAGCTGTCCTTCTGCGACTCCTCGTCCTCGCCCCCCTCTTCGCTCAACATGGGCCTGTCCGACCCGGCCCTGGACAACATGGAGTGGCTGGACTTGACCATGCCGCCGGGCTCTGCAGGGGGGTTGACGCCGCTGGGGATTCCAGCAGACTTCTTGGACACCCATGACCTGCAGCTGCACTGGGAGTGACGGGGGAAAGAGGAGGGAGGTGTAGAAGGATGGCGGGAGGGATAAAGGGAGTGGAAGCTTGTATGAAGGAGAACGAGGGGTTGCGGATCGGGAAAAAGGGGAAGATTGAGGTAGAAAAGCTGAAAGAAGTGCCCCTACAGTTATGAACCATACAGCTTATTGTTGGGCTATAATAGCAGCAAGAGACCGCTCTTGTGCCATAATTGACAATTGTCCATTCAAACTATTGGCCAGCGGGACTCCTGCTGGCCTACCTTTTGCAACATTATCACTTTACTAGTGTCTGCACTGACATACATTAAACTCCAAAGACAATGTTACACGATTTTGTTCCAACAAGGTTCTAATTAGGGTGTTAATGTCAACTGCCTGTCTCTATGTTTTAAGTTCTCTCTACTACAGGCTTTTATGTTGGAAAGGGACCAGGCTAAGAGACAATGGCACTTTTGGTTTGCTGATGATATCATTGTCTGTGGCAGGTCGAGCAAGTTGCCACAGGCTGATAGTCCTGGTCCTTCCTGAAGGGAGGGTTGGTCTCCAGGAGATGACTGATGGCAAGCCTCCTCCCAGCCAGTGTGCGGCAGGCAGTAAGTCAGACGAGCCCGCTTATGGGTTCCCGCACGGCGTGGAAGGGTCGGCACAGCCCAGAACCTGCCGAGCGAACTCTCTGTGCCATTCCACTTTAGAAGCCCAGGGGGGAGTGGGCATTGTGACGGCTGGCGACAGAAGCAGGCCTCGAGGTAGACACCATGGAGGTTTCCATAGTCGTGTAGATAAGATCAGACCAGTGTCCAGAGGAGCAGCCCCTCGGCGGCGACAAGACCTGAAGAAAAGACCCACTCCCATTGGTTGACAACGAGTAAGGACTCCTCCCACCCAGTGAGAATTATGCACTAAAAGAGGCGTGTCTCTGTCAAAATGAGCGAATGTTAACATTTTGGATCAAAGACTATTCCTGAGAGGAAACTATTAGGTTAGTTGGTTTTAATGACATGGTCACTCACAGGGTTCTCTGTAAGGTAGAGCAATTCAACGCGTCTGAATGTAAAATCGAAGCAGTTAGAATTACTTATACAATGTTGGCAGCTTTATCCTGTGATACAACACTGACGTGAAACAGTGGTAATGGGAACAAAATAGGATCCAATAGTGGTCTAGTCCAAAGACTTCTGTTTTTGTGCCACAGAGTTTCTGACATACATGTGTTTCGATTAGTCTTTTGGAGAAGAGTAGTAGAAATCTGCTTTTAGCCTGTCCTGAAGTCAAGCCTGGGCACCTTCGTGTGTGTTTGTGTGTGTTTTTTGTCTGGATGGCTGGATTGATGTTCGAATATCCAAGCATGCTATTTGGTTGAGTCTAAGTGTGTGTAAGTTGTGTCTGTGAGAGTGTGTGTGTGCGTGTCTCTCTTTCTGTCGGTCTGCACGTGGGTTTGTCAGTAATCCCTTTCCCTATGTGTCGTTCAGTCTTGAATGCATGATCGTAATCATGTTGGGCTTTCCCCCCCGGCCATCGTGCTGTCTTAGTGATCTCCACCTCTCACCATGAAGATGTGCTCATGTGAGCATGCTTATAAACCACAATGTCTGTCCTCACTTTCCCCACCCGCTTCTTTCACAGAGTCTTCTCGGGACTGTTCCGTGTGTTAGGTGTTAGATTGGCTGTTCGTTGCTCTAAGCACTCAGTGACTCAGTGTGGGTTGTTGATACATCCACAGGAAAGACAAACAGGTTGTTATGGTCACAGCGCCTGTATCGTGTACATACCGGGTTGCCACTCAATGAATAATTGTGATCAATATTGTATGAAATTGATATAGACATACTTGACAGCACTTTGTTATACAATGGCTTTTTTTTAAGTCCTTATAGAAATTGCTTTTGAACAATCAACATTAGTTATATTGTGTGCGCGTTATGAACAACACAAGTCCTTCTGTGATGTCAGTACAATGGGCACTAGAGGGCGCTGCTGCCTAGCGGGTGTTGCAGGCCTGCATTGCAAAGGGCACTTTTTGCTTTGATGTAGCCACTCTTGTTCCAGGGATTATGGGATTGGAGAAAGCATCAACCACGTGACGTTCGGTACACAGATTGCATGTAGCCGCTTTAGATGCATAACTTTATCGTCATTTCACAGTGACAGTGATTTTACAGTGATTTTTATTTCTGACCTGTCACTCGGCGGCTATACATTTACTTGGTGGTTGGGTAGGGAGAAGGCTTTCTGAGGCAGACCCCGATGGGATACGAGGTCCAAATGCTCCAAAGCGTCTAAAACACCTCACAGCCTCTGTTCAAAGAGTAATGCCAAATACTGCACAGTGCAACATACCGTACTAGATGTATCACACGTTTGTAAAACGTGTTTTCTTTGTCAAGTTTGTCAGTTTGACGTCCTCGCTTCTGGTTTAGACAAGCCGTCACAGCCTGTAGCTTTTCCATCTCTTTAGGTTAGACACGCAGTACTTTGTGATGTATTTTTCATGGTGACACTATCCATATTGTCTTTAGTTGGGTTTAATCTGTTTTAGGGTAGGGCTGTAAAAGAGGGCTGTATCTTTTGTGACTGCATATATTTCCATTTAGCACATTTTATGTTTGGTGCGAGCAAAAATCAACTTTTTTTATATATATTTTTACCTAAAGTTATCCTTAATATCTTTGGATTTCAACTTTTTGATGTGTTTGTATGGAACGGGGGCGGCACGTTGACTCGGTTGTCGGCGTGGGTTTCCTCCGGGTACTCCGGTTTCCCCCCACAGTCCAAAAACATGCAGGTTAATTGGTGACTCTAAATTGTCCGTGGGTGTGAGTTGTTATCTGTTCCTATGTGTTGGCCCTGTGATAGGCCGGCGACCTGTAAAGGGTGTACCCGCCTCTCGCCCTGTGTCAGCTGGGATAGGCTCCAGAACCCCCGCGACCCTGCATATGATAAGCCGTATAATTTTCTTGCTAATGGATGGATGGATAGATGAAAAGAAGAAATTATCTCTTGAGGTGAAACATGTCATGAGTTCTATGTTTGTTCTTGTGACGGTTGGTAGAGTACAGATCAGTCTGGTGTCACGCTGCCCACTAGTGGTGAGAAGTTTAGCCAGCTCAGGTCCTGGGGGAAGCAATACTATCCATTGTACTGTACCCTCTCCAAGCTCCTGCCTTGACCTTTAAGGGAGGGCCATAGTAACAAGGACATGTTAGGTTTTGCTCTCCAAACACTGCATATGTATATATATATATCCAATATGTGTGCCACGTGTTTCTATGGGTTTGGGTTTTCATAAAGAGAATAATTTGATCATTTTATTCTGATCCATAGTTATCATATTTAAATGTACAGAATGGAATGACATAGGACACAAATTATCATGTTTGTCTGTTATATTGATAAAATTAATCTGAATTCTCCACAATATACCCTTCCTCTGTCAGCCACACCACCACCCCCTCCCATTGCTCAGTCCACTGTACACCATACTTTTTTGCACATTGTGTACATATTTGTATAGATGTAATGCATATTTTTATACATGTGTAGCACGTGCATGGGCTCCATCTAATTTGTAAATACTCTTGAAATATGTATATATGTACTGTATGCCTTTGTCTCAATAAAATTTAGTGTACTGTGAAAGTGTTGTTAAGTCCTCGCTTGTTTTGAAATATATTTGTTTATTGATATTGTTTTTTTTTTTATTCAAACTATTTCACATATGCTGGGTGTGTCATCAAGTATTTAATGTTGCCCAAATTTAAACTCACTTATTTACACATGCAACAACAAAAAAAGCTTTGCTCAGCCTCAACATGCAAATGACTGTTCAGTGGCTTTCCTTCCCTCCGTGATGGTGCTGGATAAGCAAACCGTCTGATCCTGTCAGGCGGTGTGCGTGTGGTGATATTTTCATGAGGTATTGTCCCTCATGAAAAACATGGTTCCTGTGTCACAGACTTTGTTCTCATTTGCACATTGGTGTGAATCCAGTGTCCTTAGTGAGTGCACACCTGATGAGTGAAACCGCTATGTTTATGCAAAGGTCTAAGCCCACCACTTTGTTGGGAGGCTACAATGACCTTTTCATCACAACTGTCCCACTGGTATGAAACAGTTTGCTGGAGCTGCACAGGCTAATCTGCCTGCCGTGTCTGGACGAGTGGCCCCAGAAGGAAAACCCTTACCTCGCAAATCAGTGTCACCTGTAACTCGTATTGAACCAGAAACCATCCCATTACGGGGGAGCCATTTACACTTAGAGTATACCACGTGGAGCGGTGATGAGGTCCTCCATGCAGCACAAGCTGCAGTCCAGCCTGTCAGACGGTTGTCCTCAAATGCGCTCGGCTGTGTGGATGTGGGCCTTGCACTGGGGGCAGTGATGATGAGTGTCCTTCAGCGAGGGCAAAAAGAACGGGATGAGGCAGCAGCCAGCTACACACCTGGCGACGAGGGGAAAGACGCAGTGGTCTATTTGAAGTCCCAACTTTATATTTAGACACATTGTGGGCTTTTTACTTCCTGTGTTAAGCAACCGAGGGGATTAAGCATTTCTTAGGTTTGACAAGAATGTTGACCAGTTCCAATACCCTGACATTTGTGACCTTTCTGCCAAACTTGACAGCCATAGATAAGTCTGGTTAGGAGACTGGAATTAGAGACCACTGTGTGGGATATATTAGTACAGGAATGTGTAAGGAAGAGGCAGACCTCCCTAATATCAGACCTACCCAAACATGGTCGCCATGAGGCACAGCATCCACGCAGCTCCGCCCGCTTTGCGGTAGGTCTCTGTGGTAATGACATTCCCGCAGGAAGGACATCGGACCACTCCCTGGCCCGTATTGAGTGTCTGGACCTCAAGAATTTCCTCTGGAAGAGGAAAAGGATGTTTTACACAAAATACGCCATTGGTTTTGATAACTATCAGCTAGTGTGTGTGTGTCTTTAGGTACCCACCCGGGGGAGGTAGATTAGGATCACTCGCTACCTCTCCTGGTTTGACAAGTGGTGGGAGCACATACACTCCCCCATAACGCCTCATTTGATCATCCGTCTTTGAGTTGGATACCGCTTGATTGACTAAACGTGATGAAAGAAATATACAATAAGGGTCTATAATCACAGAAGATAGTGTTTTCACTATCACTATCGAAATTTAATGGAACTTAGGTTGAGAGCAGTCGGTAGGCTTTTGAAGCGGACTCCATTCTACCTCGGTGTTTTGTGACAGCAGGTGTACCTGGAGCAGGAAGACTATGCTGTTCTTCTGGTCTGCCGCGTGGCAGAAACTCTTTCAAAATGACTGCAGAGACAATAAAGACAGCAGGGGAGAAAAGAGGAAGAAACCTTTATTATTCAATGGTCATTAGTATGTACATAGCCAAATCATTCCCGAGGACACAACCACGGAGTACAACCGACTACTGAGAGGAGGTTGGTACGGTACTAGGCGAGCATGGTTTATTATATTGATCTAGCATGGTGTGGGTCAACAAATCGCTAATGAACTCCCAGGTTCAAGGTATTTTTGGTGGTACGTTGGATATGAATCACTAGAAAGTACCACAGCACATCAAGAATATTATGTGTAAAACATGAAACATGAATGTAAAGAAAAGGGACCTGGCTCGGCGTTGTATTTGGGCCCGACGTCGCCCTGCATTTGTAGGGGCTTCACTTCCTGGATCACCAGCTCCGCCTGGACGACCTCCAGCTCCTGAGGCTCGGCTGACTCCAGAATGCCTGCACGGGGAGGAGGGAGAGGGCCGCGGCATGGCCGAGTATAAGCGGGAGCCACGTGGAGGTTGACAATGGTCTGCGCAGAACTTTGCAAACGGCAGTGGTGGGGGAATGTGAGCCAGTCCCTGTCCGTCTCGGAGTCAGTGTTCTCTGGTGTGCGGGTGACGGTGGTTACTCACCTTCCCCTGTGTTATCGCCCTTTCTCCAAACCTGCTGCGTTTTCAACAGAGTGACCCCACAGTCGTGTAGCTCCTGCCTCCGGAAGGCGATGAAGCTTCGGTTTGAGGCGTCTTTCCCCGGCTGCAAGTGTCCCTGACGTTGACTGGAGGTGGCCGCTCAGTCTGCTTGGAGCCCTGCTCTGGTTCACTGTTGGTCTGCTGTCTGTCTGACTGCACGTGGACGTGGACACTTACAGTGACCAACACAACGCTCTGTTCTGTGCTTTCAATGGAGTCCACTTTGGATTGTCCTGGAGATGTTTTGTTGCAAATGTGGTTTAAAAGCTTGGTTTTGGGATATGACCCCTTTTCAAGACAACTATTCCTCATGGACTAGTGGAAAAAATATTCTTGCTGTTCGATTAACCTCAGCTGAATAGGCTGTAATAACAAAAATGTCCACACTACCTTAATGCAGGTAGCCTAGGTCATCATGGTCCGATTCCAGATGACCTGTTTTTTGTGAGCCAAATGAAGAATCCCTGTTGGTTCTGCAAAAACTACAGTTCCTCACCAAAACGACAACAACTCGTATTTCTCTGCAAACAAGTCAACTCAAGGAAGACACACAGGGAGGTTGCTCTGAAATGCTTCTGACTGTCTCTCAGGAACCACTGTTTCCTTTTCCTCTCTCGCCAGCTGGCCGAGAGGAGCATGTACAATACTTTATCACGTCTGCATTTGCATGTTTTATTATTCCTGTTGAATGCCAGGCACCTATTTCAACAGTCTGCTTTGAATAGTTCCCTGCGCATAAACAAATGACTCCGCAAGCATTTCTTCGTTGGGTTAACCAAGATAGACTTGGTTACAAGGATGGGAAAGGTCACAGAGTGAGGAAACAATCCATGGAAACGTGTTGCGGTCATATAAGCTACTGGAGGAGATAATGTGGCAGGGTGCTGACCTTTGCTGACCTACAGTGTACTGTACTATGTGACACACGCAGATATGGAGTCACTCACACACACACACGCGCACACACACAGATTTACCATAAGTTTTCCTTTAATTGAGAAACCAACACAGTAGCACAGAGACACTTTACATTACATGTAGGAGTTAAGGAACGTAATCTTCCATCAGCATGATGCTGTTCGTTGAAGTAGGCTTTTCATTGTCACGTGGTGAGGTTGAGGCTTTTGGCCTCGTAAACTACTGGCCATGGTTCAGTGTCAGACCCTTTACAACTGTGGTTGCAACTCATGTCCACCGGGTGTCAGCCCCAGTGCACAAGAGGGAGCGAGGACGAATTCAAAGGAGGATTAGCGAGTGTTTAGTTTACGGGACTGACGTCATTGTCTCTAACAGGGCAGACCTTCACAGACCGCCCTGAAATATTAAAAGGCTCCCTCCCCTTCTCCCCCATATCTCATCTCTCCCTCCCCTCCCCCCCCGTTGGCCATTTCCTGTCCAATCTCCCCATCGTCCATCCTGCTTGTCCGTCCTGCCGTTTAAGACTCAGCTATCATTCACACCCGCACACTGCCACTCCATCCCCCATCCCAACCCTTCTCCCTGTCCTCATGCAAGTGTAGGTGACACTGCTTTAGGACGCCAGGCCCTTTACAATGGGGGGTCGCATCCACACACACACACACACACACACACATAGAAACACACAGACACACACGCATACACTCCAATCACATGCTTGATGCACACACACATCTCAGCTGGTGGGCATATCATTCCATGGTGCTGTAAGTCCGAGATGCAGATCAAGTAACACAGAACATGTGAGAATGTGTGTGAGTTTGTGTGTGTGTGTGTGTGTTGGCCAGCTGTCATGCACTACCCCCCACCTCCTCCGCCCCCACAGAAGGTACACCCACTTTCTGTACCCGCTGCAACAGTGCAGCCAGCCACAAAGGAAGCTCCCGTTCCTGTTTGAGCACCCAGGCATTACTAAATGATGGCCAACAATAATCTACTGTCAAACTAAGCTGGTGCAAAAGCACATAAGTGTTTGGAAGTGTCATTCCTAACAAAACCAAATCATATTAGGTCATACATAACCAATGTTGTGCTGTGCTGAAACAATTCTATTTTAATCCGTGTCACGGTTGTGAGAGTGGAAGATGGAGAGAGTGTGAATGTGTGCATGTGAGGGTTATGAGCACAAGAGAAAGGGAGAGTGTATGAATGTGTGTGGTGGTTCTTCCCTGCCAGAGGAGAGGCTTGTCATGACAGAATACAGTCACTTCTCACAGGATGTCATGGTAGGATTAAGGCTTGGAGGTACGCGTGTGAGTGTGTGTGTGTGTGTGTGTGTGTGTGTGTGTGTGTGTGTGTGTGTGTGTGTGTGTGTGTGTGTGTGTGTG
>JAVQJS010065029.1:0-12668 GCA_036024795.1 Galaxias rostratus | reverse complement strand
CTCTCTCTCTTCCCTCCTCCTTTATTTTAATTTACCAATTCCACTCGGTATCCTTCTACATTCCCTACTTATTTCCATCCTAGGGTTTTTTCTATTTGATTCTCCAACTTTGCTTACCTAATTTCTGCAACATATTTCTTTGCCACAGGAGGTGGTTATGACAAATTAGAAGTCTACAAATGTTCTTATGGTGTAAAGGCTCCAGCTGTCACCAGGGAGATGGTGATCAGGTTTCCAAGCTGCATGGTCTCTTGGCGCCACAAAGAGTTCCATATGGTCATCCAAATGCTACACCTAAATCTGCTCCCAATCGCCACCCCGGAGTTACACACTAGCAACAACCGAGCCACATGCTTCCCAGACCTTCGAGAGAGGCGTCGCCACATGATCATATTTTGCTGAAAATAAAATAAAATGTATGAAAATGTGATGTATTACTGGCTGTCAGTGTTGCTTAGGTTTACTTTTTACCAGAATTTAGAAGATATTTTTGGGAAGCATCTGCCTGAATTATAGTGCAGAACCAGTATTTTATAGGATACGTTCAGCCGTGCTGGTAGTGGCACGCTAAATGTGTCTCGTTTGTTGTCATTAGTGTTTTGCGAGTGAAGGCAGACAAAGGTAAATCTTTGCATGTCTTCGTGTCAACACACAGGGTAATAATGGCAAGCGCAGGGTAATTATGGACCTGAGCTCTGTCTGTCCTCCACGGCCTGTTGGAGGGGATTACGTCCATAAACATGAACAGCACAGACACACACACACGCACACAAACACACACACGACCAGTTTACTTGCTGGCATTAGAAGTACAACGCAGACAAATATACACCTCTACAAAATCTCAATTCCTAAATCTCAGAGTGAGCAAGCTGAATATCAGAGAAGTCCACATCCCACCAAACTGTACTGTTACAAACACCGCATTGGAGTTTTAATAAAATGATGTCTAGTTATGAAAACATGAAGATGAAATCCATCATACATGGGTACATCGTCAGTCATTTTGTTTGAGCAAACCAAAGCGTATGAATTTCAACGAGGATCAACGTCACAAAATACTGAAAAAGCTTAATTTTTTTGGGGGGGAAATTATGTGATTGCTTTTAACTGAAAGACTTGTCCACCTGGTCTGATATGAACCGTGCATCTTGCGTTGTTTACATGACTGAACAGTGAAAAGGAGGATCTATAATTAACCATGGGTCTGATGTCATTGACACAGCGTGGATGAGGAGGGTGGCCCTGCCAAGGCACCTGTTGTTGTGGAGCGTGGCATCTGATATCATTACCCACCCAGCCAGACCGCCAACGTCCCCGCTGGGTCGCCAACCATCAAAAACTCCAACCCCACCCATCTCACACACACACACACACACACACACACACGCCCGCACGCACGCACGCACATACACATACACATACTCATGCACACACACACACACACACTCAGCTCCAAGACCGGCCCACGGATCCACCAACCGTTTTCTTTTTCCAGAACGGACTCTCTGACTGTTCACTCCTGACACCTTGCATTTTAAATGCACACGGTATTTGAGCGGCTGAGTGTTCAAGAGGTTCAGTTGGTTGAGAGGTAACATTGCGGTAGGTTTTATGCAAATGATTGAGTTCCACAGGAGTCCATTACTTGGTCTCCATAACTTTGAAGTGAAAATAAATATGTACTTGACTATGAGTTAGTTTCATTCTTTCCAATGCATTAAAGTGATATAGATTGTTTTGAGTACAGTGAATTAATATTTTTAATTGATGCCACTGCAAGTTACTAGAAATGCAGTGTTTTACTTAAAAAATGTTTTGACTAGGTAAAAAAATTGTTGCTTCCTAGTGAAAAAAGATGAGCTATTATTTAAAAACTGTAATGGCTAAATGGTGGGAGATCTTTTTTTTTACATCAATTAGACCTACCCTAACTCTGCCCACACAAATCCCATATTGTAATCTAGTTTTTAAATATAACAATATCTCTCCAGAGTCATCCAATAGAAACCCAGCAGTACGCCGCATTATTGATTCTGCTCTATTTCCAACCAATCTCCAGCGTCTTTTTACTTCAAATTAGTCAAGATGGATCGCAAAACACGGGTTTAAAAAATCATTCGTTATTAAACTCGTGCCATCAGTATCTCTAATACAACGTCAATTACCCAAGTTGTTGTTGTTGTTGCTTCTTTCTCTCCTACTCACAAGTCCCAAGGGAGCGTTGTTATAATGAGGGAAGAGCGTTCCTCTCATAGTGCCAGTGGCTTGAGCCTAGTTTGAAATCACTTAGACTATTATATCTGTCAGGAGGCATCTCGTCATCTCTCATTTGGACCCCCATCCCCCGCTATCCACACATCTATATATCTCACTGGGTCAATCTGCTTTCTCAAGCCAGCAATATTAAATCATTTATGATATTTTTGCCCGGCAACAACATAAACAGCTTGGCGGGCATGGTTTTATCGGATATCTTCAAATGTAAACAAAACCGCCACGCGATACCTTGGCACGCTTTGGGCCGATCACTTTGGCAGAACATCTGTCTCTCTCAAAGCAAAAAGAGGCCTGGATGAATTCAAAGCGAGCACATATCAAACGAATATGATAACTGAGGAAATAGCTGGTTGAAGTATCGAAGTTTATTTTGTATTTATTTTTATGGACAGGGCCCTGTGGATTGCAACCCATTATTTCATGCAATGGTTGTAGCCTCTCTACTGGGACCTGGATACTTGTTCCCTAATGTTCCTCAGGGCCCTGTCTATGGACGAGGCAGAGGTCCTTTGGGACCGCGCTGCCTGGCCAACGGCTAAAGCGTGTTTTTGCTTGACAAGGCTGAAAGATCTGGGCGAGTTTGCCTTCAATAATGGAAATAAGCAAGGCTCCAGAGACAAACAGCCAGGGGACTGTGGGAAATATCATAATCTGCTTTCAGATCCCTTGCTGACCCTGTGGTTAAAAAAACTGTCTCGCTCCCATACCCTTAGTGAAAACGCACGACACACATACACACCATAACACACTTACGTAAACACACACAAACACACATCAAAACAGAAAACCCACGTCCACTCAGTACATCTGGTATGTGTTGAAATGACCAGAAGCCCCTGAACGAGCAGCCCCAGTGGCAGTGCGTGGGTGAAAGCCAGGGTCCGGTGCACCATGGTGAGGGCTCTCCATCACCATGGCTCCTGGTTTGACAGGCCTTGGCTCTGGGGCCCGTCAAGGTCTTACTAAGCTCCATGGCATCTCGCTCCCACTGTGCTCTGCTGAGGAAGGGGGTTCTGTATCAGCCTAATGGATTGCTCACCCACATCACCTGTCTAAGTGTATTCTCCTGACCGACACACACACACACACACAGACACACACACACACACACACACACACACACACACACCAAACATACTCTCATATAGGCGCACACACACACACATTTAAAATACATGACATTACCGATACAGCTCAAATGTGTGTGTGTGTGTATGTATATATATATATATATATATATATATATATATATATATAATGAAGTTACATGTAGTATGCTATATATACATTTTTGTTTACACATGAATAACTCGACCTTTAAAGAAGGTTTGTTGATGAAAACTCAAGACCAAGTAAAAAAAGCAATTCGTCACCGTGTCAAAAAATCAAACAGTGCAGTCAGCCTTTACACCAGCCTTTCCCGTGAGTCCTTGACTTGTAAAGCCATTTTCTGTTCCCCATCCACAAAACGTCTGGTCTTTGCCATTGTCTTTCACTCTTAATCCGGACAGACCTTTGAGAGAGTCCGGAGTCACGCTGCAGGACACCTGCGGACCCCTGGTCAGGGCCCCGGTCTTAATCAACCTCATACATATGTGTCACATCCAATGACCCACAGATTTGCTCTGAATAATAAAGGTCAGTGGCTGAGATGGACTACGTCCCCCCAGGTTCCTGCTAATAGGGAACCAGGGCTGCTCCACTCAGAGCCCGCCCATGGCCCACGCTGGTCTGGCACTAGCATGCTACAGTATGAGACAGCCAAATAGCAACGAGCGAGGATGAGTTTGTTACCAGCTTTCAGGTTCTGCCGAATAAAATAAATCTTCATCAGGTTCCAGTCGGACTGAGGTCATTTGAAGAGGGTGAGTGCTTGGTTCTCAGTAAATAAGGAGCAGGAAAGGTCATATTGATCGTGCGTGAAAGAGGGCCTCGGGGGCATGTTGCGCCTGTAAATATTACTGGTCAATGGGGTCTTTATGGCTGCGGACTTGACAGGGTTGCTGTTGACATAATATGGGTGTAGCTAGTCACCTAATAGCTAATCGATGGCAATCATTGAATGTTGTCGTGTCATTATAAAGTGGTTGAGCTCGCCATCATTCAAAAATAGAATAGGTTGACTCGATCAATAAAGAAAGAATTTCAAGATTTTATAGATAGCTTTATAGGAGTCTTTACTGGAATTTCTCACCACCCAGGGCACATTTCACCATAAGGTGGAGTTGTGCATGCTTCCCTGGTCCTCCATTCATTTTAAAGAGGAGCGTGCCGAGGCTTGAGAGCTGCACATTGCGCACAAGTTATATTGCCATAACCTTTACACAAGAGCAGATATTTCACCTGCCTCAGGATTACCCAGAGTAACCCGCTTGTTATTTGCCCCTAAACCTCCTCCATCAAAGAGCTTCGCGGGATCCGAAAATTACATTGGTCAAAAGCCTTCTCCATACAACTAAAGGGGATGCCAGGGCATATCTATCTGAATGTAACCTTTACGGTGTTGATATTTATGATAACAACCATAAGGCGTCTGCGAGTTGCTTGCGCAAGGTCTTTTAAGGCTAACAACAAAGATGAACTGCCATTCAGGGATTTACCTGTGAGTCTGTTTTATGGGTGTGAACCACGAGCCAGCCTCTGGTGGCCATTTCATGTCCTGGTGTGTCTCAGGGAGAGGGTGTCACTTAAATAGCTTTTCACGCTGATTAAACCCCTGAGCGCTCACACGCACACACGTCTCATCACAGTTTTCGAGCATTCCTAGATCTAAGGTGTTCGAGGAAGGTATGATCCCAAAGTATGCCTACACTACGTTTTCATGTTTATTGTCATTTGACTCTGTACTTACTTGTAGATAACAAGTATAGCAGCATAGGGACAGATGGTTGATTAAATCAGTGAATTATTCGGTGAGGCACATGCACATTCACTTTGTTTTTTTTTGCTTCTATCCTCTTTGTCCTCTATGGAGAAAAAAAACAAACCTTGATAAATGGAAGTCAAGTTTGGTGTGTGTGTGACTCCCGGCATCAAATATAGCTCTCACCTACCGTGTCCTGCACAACCTTCTATAAGTAACTGCATGATATGGAGAGGTGACAGGCAGGGCTAATCAAGTGCTGCAGTCTGACACACACTCTGTTCTTGCCAACTTTTGTTCTCTTCTGGGTGGAAGAGTTTGGGATCTTTTTCATGTTTTTTTTATGTCTTCATCTTCTATTCCCTTGTATGGCAACGCATGTTTAAACGAAAGAAACAGGAACGCGTTGTGTAATTTGCATGGCCAGCAGAGCAGGGAGACCAATGTTTTATGTCTCATGTGCACACAATTGCTGTGTTTTTAATGGACAGAACTATTCATGTCAATAACATTGTCCTTTGATTCCAAATGATAAAAGGGCATTTCTTCCAATCCATTCTCTTTCCAGTTCGACCTAACTGTGCATTAATGCTGTGATCTGGGTAAAATATAATTCTAATTTATCATTTTTTCTGCCCAGGGCATAACTCTCTCAGGCCTGGGGCTGTTTGAAAAACAGTCAGATACAAAGAAGGACCCTGGGAACTTTGCCCATGCAGTCAATCAGTTAGACACCCCAGAGTGCTCCGACACGAGCAGCTTGTTTTTCTCTGTGAATATCAAACAACTTCTCTTCCCCCGTTAGATAATAAAAAACATGTAAATAGATATTGGCTCTTCCTCTCTGTGTTTTTACTTGAGTTGGTTGGCGGGCAGTGGTTGTGGTCAGGGGCTGTGGACTTCAAAGACCAGGGGAGAATTGTGACAGTGAATGCAGCTGGTGTCTGCGTCTCAGGCCAGGACGGAGCTGCAGACAGGGCCTCAGCTGCCCCAGAATAAAGACGCAGAGGGGAAGGCAGGGCCGGGAAAATAGGGGGCCAAGGATTGGCCCCCGAGACAGAACATCAAAGACTAAACAAACACACACACACACCCACACACGCACACACACACACACACACACACACACACACACACACGCAAACTTACACACACAAATACACACATTCACAGCTATGCTGACGCCTCTTTTGACATTCTTTGAATTATGCACAAAGCACTCAAAAACATGTCTGGCTTTTTACCACATCGTATTACATACTATACATTATCAGCCTTATCTTACCTATATGTGCTTGTTGTATGCAATTATTTTTTCCTTATCTATCCTTTGCACATATTCGAGAGGAAGGTCATTGTAGTTTCCATTCAGCGCTAGTCCATGCAGAAACGCCAGGGCTAAGAGAGGAGAGGAGAATCTGAAGGACAAGCAGTGAAATCCTGATGGCATGCTGTGGACAGCTTCATGCCTAATGTGGTTCTGGCTTCACAGTAGGACTCAGTGGATTTGCGGACGGCAGTTTTCCCTCTGTGTGTGTCATGCTGCTGCTGTGCCTCGTGCAAAGAGAATTGGCTTTGCTCGTGCTCGCCACGTTACAGTCAGAATAGTGAAGGGGAAGTGCAAAGCTGCTTATTTTTGTGTATTTTATCAATGATTAATGTAGCGTTTGTTTGCCATAGTTGCTCGTTTGTTGAGCAAACACACGTGTTAAAGTAGTGTTGCATTCATTTAGTTCAACTCCAGTTCCATCCGCCGATGAAGCTTTTGTCTTAATATCAGCATAGCACCACACCAAGTCCTTCACTGAATCTGTAGTTGATCTGTGTTGTGTTGTTTACAATTGCAATAAGGGACTCTTGTGGCCTGGTGTTTTCACTTCTATTCGTAGCCTGTAGAGGGCATGCTGGAACAGCAAACTGGACCTTATCAGCAGGGAGTCTGGGGACACACAATATCCTCATGAGAGAAAGGCACAGAGGGACATGCTATTCTCTACAAAAGATTCTTTTTTCCATCCACAATACAAGATAGAGGGGGGACAAGGCCATTGTATAGAGAAACTGCCTATTCCTTTGAGGGGAGCAATTTTTCTCCAGAACATGGACTTCAAAAACTGACAACACCAAAGTATATTTAATGTGAATGTCAGTCTAAGACCAACACAATTCAAGACACAAAAGGAAGCTTTAGCATGATTAAATTAAAGGAAATGTCAGTGTTTCAGCAAAATGTAAAGACTTTTCTCGTCTGTGTGGCATAGACTTTAGCCTAATGAAGGACTGACTCCATCCCGTCTCTTAAATTGAATTTGAAAAGAAGACTGAATTAAACATGACTTATCTGCTGCAATCACGTTAGCCAACCCATTATTCATTTAACCATGCATTTATATTACTCCATTTATCTACATAAATATTTAACTATGTCTTGGCATCTTTATGGACTGCTTGCTCTACAGCTCAATTAAAAGGATGCGTGTCCTAGCACGGCCATATGCCTTCAATCGGGCGACAGTATATCTCCACAATTTATGGGTGCCAACCCAGGGCAACATCATTCTGTTCGTCCGTTCGTTTTTTTTATGCCGTCTCTCTTTGTACGTATTAATCTCAGCGTAATGACTTTACACAATGTGTTTCAGTGTGGATGCTCAGTGGGACTCTTCTTCATGCGTTTATGGTATGTGATAAAGGAAAAGCTCCAATCCTCTTTCACTGATGGTTGGACATGTGGACGACACGTTAATCGTGATATATGTACACAGTATATATATATATATATATATATATATATATATATATATATTCGGCGAGTGAGGCAGGCAGAATCATTCTGCATATTAGTTCCTTGAAGGGCCAATCAAGATGGCTGTTACTTCAGTGGAGCGCCATGGTACATTAGTAACATGCCACACTATACCGCTGCTTTCAAATGTCCCTCTTTCACTCCTGGCCTAAGCTCCTCCTTGGCTCCCTGTCTCATGGCTGCTGGGAGCGTGGCGAGGCCAGCAACCACGGCACCGTAAACACCCACCACGTCTTCGCCTGGAACGGGATCAATAGCAACAAAAGAAGCCCTGCTCGTCTGCTGAGACAGAAAGAGAGAGAGAGAGAGAGAGAGAGAGAGAGAGAGAGAGAGAGAGAGAGACAGAGAGAGAGAAAGAGAGAGAGAGAGAGAGAGCATGCAGCCACCTGGGTGCACATCATTTTCTCATGCCGTATCTCAAGCACGACTATCCCGACATCTCACCTCATATGTGAGGATAACTAGGCCCTATGGGATACAAGCGCTTTCATTTTTCACGATCACGTTGGTGACCCTCCGCCACACCTTGTCCTGGACCATTTTCCAGAGAGAAATCAGCTTGGCACAATGACCCCAGTCGAGTTAGGTAGAACCCAGGGCCCCTCCCCTGGAAACATCGCAATTTGATCAATTGACCCCGCCGTCATTGCCGGAAAACCGGAGGAAGAGGGGAGGGCGGGGGTTCGTAGTCAAAATGACTTCCTGAGATGGCATGGTGAGTCTGTTGGAGCAGGATTAGACTTCATATCCCCCCGCAATCACTATCGGATCATTCCCTCCCCTAGCCGAGATGCCCTTCAAACGTGCCGACTCTATATGGCCCGCGGGACAGCTGGGGAACCTTCAGACCTGGGGTCAGATTCAATAGAGGGATTTCGTTTGGCTCGTCTTGCTTCTCGGTGCCCGTATTCCCAGCATCCCAGTCAAACATCCCCAGCCCTCCGAAATGGAAAAATCACACCCCAAAAACCCATCTTGAGTTCATATTGCTCATTCAAATCACCGGATAATCAACGGCAAACTTCAACCCCACCCCCCTCCTGGTTACCGCTCCCCCAGCACAGGCTCCTAAAATGGGCTTCTTGTCAATTATAATCAAAGGCACTTTCACTGAGGTCCCCCTTCCCTTCCTCCCCATCCCCTTTCCTTATAATTCACACAGAAATCACAGAATTCACTGTAGGTTTCCTTCTTTATTACGTATTTGAAATGTGTGTGTATGTGTGTGTGTGTGAGTGTGTTAGTCCTTCCCAGCTCTGTATTGCAACAGAGAATCACAGCTAGCGCTCTATCCTGTGATCCCCTTTGTCCTGTTCCTTTGATGATAGAATTGGCCCCGTGTCTTTGATACGCAGCACACTTACAAATGGATTTGTCTCTGGGGTAACAATGCGGCCTGCTCTGTCTCAGCGATCCGAGCCGAACAGTGAGCCGAGTTCAGCTCTTTGGAACAGAGAGGACAGGTCGTTTCTCTCCTCCAGGACCTCTGTTGTGTTTTGTCACGAGCTGGGATGAGTCCTCAGAATGCGAGTGCTTTTTTTTGGAACATGCATGAGATGATTGATGATGAAGAGACTGCATGGTCTCTGGACGGTCCCATAAGATGGAAAAACACACGCAACCAAAAACAGTCCGTCCTTCAATACTACTCTTATGCAGTCATATTTACAGAGACCTGAACACTTGACGACTTCCAATAGAGAAATCTAAGTGGTCAAGCAATCACAGCTGGTCAACAACAAGCCACCAAATATGGGGGTCTACTCTACCTGGGTCCCCTCAGCAGACAGTTCAACTGTAATGCAACGCACTGCATTCTGCATTCATCGAGGCACAAGCCAACATTGCCTTTGCATGGAGGCGAGGTGGAAATATTCTACGATGCCTCGCAACGGCTGGGCAGCCCGCTCAGCACACAACCTTTCATCTGTCTCGTGCAGCATGTCAGAGAGAGAGCGGTGGTCAGCGTCCTGCTGGCCGGTCAGCTGGTCAACAGCACTCTCTGCCCTCAGAAGCCTGCCCGGCACATGGGAGACATGTTCGGCATTGGGCTGCAGCCTCTTTTGATAGCAGAGAGCGGTTTGACCAGCAGGCCATGTGTCTCCGAGTCTGAAACAGCTATCACTATGAAAGGATGTTTTCAATCCCCACAAGCCGCGCTCTGGAAGAGGGTCAAGTTTGGCCCATCAATCACTGCGCAAAGGGCGGGATCTGTCAGCAGGTGGCCGCTCAGGGGTTCTGACACGTTCCACCATCCGACCCCTCGGACTCCTTTTGGGCACAGCAACAATATAGTCTTACGCCAATTATGCATTAGATGTGTTGAGTGCGTCACAGGGAAGTGGTAAAAAAAAACTCACAGGCGCAGGCAACTGAGTAAAGAATTGGAAATATGTTATATGTCTCCTATATCCTATACATATATATACAGTATATATATATTTTTATGTCTTATATTATATATATATATATATATATATATATATATATTGTATGTATATAGATACACACACACAAATATGATACACCTACACAAACCTGTTATTCTGTTCGGCCTGCCAGGGTGCATCCTGAGGAGCTCTGCTGTCGTTATCCCACACCCTTCAATGTCACATAATACACCTTGGTGATGACATGATGCATCCACAGGTGTGAGACATCTTCTCAGGATTCTCCCAACATTAAATACAACACCAATCGTGGAGCGCCGTGAGGCGGCAGGATGACCTGTTGGGATTGCTGCGACCGGCTCCGTTCCCTTTGCGGCTCCGTCCGCCCCCGTCCTCCCGACCTCCTCACCCCCCGCCTCGCTGCTGGAGCGGGCCGTGTTCACACTCCCAATGCCAAGGCGGCCGGACAGAGGGGGAACGCCTGACCCAACATGGCGTCTGTCCTCTGTTCTCCCTCCGGCGTGCTAACACCATTACCCCCCCCCCCCCCCTGGGGTTATCAACAGCCATGTGGCTACTGCCCCCCCCCCCCACCCACTGCCTCTGCCACGCCATCAACACAGTGAGCTGCAAGAGCAGTGAGCGGGAGGGAACGTGGGGGGAGGGACGGGGAGCAGATGTTGACGGCTGTTGATTTGCAGCCTGATAGGGGAGGTGCCCAGGCAGCAGGAATTGATGGCTTGTTAGTGAGGACGGGTCCCTCAGTGAGAGCCGTTCAAAATGATTGATTTAGGATAAAGTGGCGTCGGTGGTGTGCACGGGCAGAACTGATGCAGATCGATCCCACTGAAATGGATTGATCAGCCATTTATCCTGGCAGTGTGTTTACTGAACAAAGCCATGCAGCGTGGCCCTCCTCGCCTCCCTCTCTCCTCGCCTCTCTCTCTCTCTCTCCTCCCTCTCTCCCCCCTTTCGCTCCTCTTCTCTCTTCTCCTCGCCTCTCTCTCTCTCATCCCTCTCTCCTCTTCTCCCTCTCCTCTCCTCCCTCTCCTCTCCTCGTCTCCTCTCCTCTCCTCTTCTCCCTCTCCTCTTCTCTCCTCTCCTCCCTCTCCTCTCCTTCCTCCTCCTCTCCTCCCTCTCTCCTCCCTCTCCTCTCCTCTCTCCTCCTCCCTCTCTCCTCTCCTCTCCGAGCTTCTTAATAAAAGACATGTAGGAACATCGCCCCATTGTTCTGTCGGAGACGCGGCCGTCGTGCGCCACGACCCATAAAAGGCTCATCACACAGTGAGAGATGTTGGCTGTAAACGTTTATGATGGCGTACTCCATTCTGCTATCGACTGGCGTCCCTGCAGTGCGGAGATACGGTCCCTGTAAACCACCGGGCTACAGGCCATGAGGAGGTCTTATCAGCAGGGCTACAGCGTCCTTCGCAGGGAGACGCCTAGAGAAAGGTAGACGCGGTACATTTCATCCAGCTTAAGGGATGTTTTACAAAAAGCCAGGCGTGTAGTTGTTTCATGCCTTCAGAGCCTGTTATTACATAAGTGATCTAAAGGCAGTAGGAGACGCCTCTCAGTTGGAATGTGGCTCTAACACAGTGTATTCTCCAAGTAAGAGTGAATCAAAGTTTAGTCCTTAGGGGTGTTTATAGGTGCATGGCTCCATTGACAGGATGAGGGCCAGTCATTCAACTACTATTCTGTCACCCCTAAGGTTAATGGGTCTCATTAGGGAGCCTACCCCCAACGCCCCAACCCCCCCCCTCCCCTCCGCCATCCCACCCCGTGTCTGAGTGTGAACACCAATCAGACGTCCACACTCACTAATGGCTGATGAGTCCCCCCCCCCCCCTTCCCCATGCTGCTTATTAAGGATCCCACACTGCGGTCGGGTCGGGCTGGCACAGGAAAAGGTCAGCCTGCCAATAATATTTACCCTCTGCCACGCGTTCTGTTGAGGAGGGGGTCCACCGGCGCCTGGGAGTACCCTGACACAGAGGCTGACAGCCAGCACCTCCAGCCTGACATCCCTGCAAACACACAAGCAGCGGGAGTGTGTCTCTCCCAGCCAGGCACGCCTGTGGCCATGGCCCAGGTGCTGGAGCGTGACACCTCTGTCTCTGCCATGTCTTCAGGCCCTGACGCTAACAAAGCCTGGAGCTGCTCTGTCGTAAGAAGAAAACATGACGGCGCGGCTGCAGCGGGAAGCAGCCCTGGAACGACGGCACGAGGAGATCACGCCATCCCGCTTTGAACCAACCTCGAGAAGGAGAGGGGGAGAGGAGAGGAGAGGAGAGGAGAGGAGGGGAGCGGAGGGGAGAGGAGGGGA
>JAVQJS010065016.1:0-21440 GCA_036024795.1 Galaxias rostratus | reverse complement strand
AAAACCTAAACCAGAAATGTGAGAGAAATATAGTCCTTTACACCCCTCTCTCTGTCTCTCTCTCTCTCTCTCTCTCTCTCTCTCTCTCTCTCTCTATATATATATATATATATATACACATACACACACCATATATTACATTCAAGTTCAGCGTCAAGATAAAAGCTCAAGGTCAACAGGCAAGGGAAATGTAACCCTGTTATAAATTTGATAGCTGTATAATTAGTTTAATAAGTGTCAGTCGGTCACTATGGTCTGTATTTTGCGTGCCGTAACCATTATGAATGTTCATGACCGACTTATGATTTCATGAACTTTACCCTATTTTATCAGCTGTCGGTGAGAGGAACTGTCCTTTGAGGACTTGTTTTAGGGAAGAAATAAGAAGTGCACAATCGTTCTCTGTTGTGATTGGTTTAATCTGCTAGTCCTGACGTTTTCCTTAACATTATTGGTTGTGTTGATGGGCGGTCCCCCCAAGGGCCCGCCTTCTTGAATGAATCACCTCTAAATCAGTCCGACCTCTCCTTAGGTGAAAGGTACTTTCGTTGACTTGTTTAAGTCTATTATTTGATTTAGCTGAAGCGTAAAGTATTTGCAATGTCGCGGGTCCTCGTTGGAGTGAAACGTGTGATTGACTACGCTGTTAAGGTATAACTGTGATTAGTTAAGCATTATTGCGATTTCCTCACCACACATGCCTGCAATTCTTAAGTAACACAACAGATAGCTAACCTAAGCTGGTTCGCACCAGCTAGCTTGTTGAAACTCTTAACACGGTATACAAACATTGAACCCAAGTGTAATTTGTCTTCATAGCCTGTGTAATGTAAATTATTAAAGTTAGTATAAACCGCTTGAGTAAATTGATAAAGATGCATTCAAACTATTCAAGAGAAGAAGAAAATATTAACATTGCTTCTAGTAAGAAACATTGGCTGATTGATATATTTCTGTTAGCGTACCAGCTGTTCTTTGAAGTTGGAATACTCCTGTTTTAGCTTGATCCTACTAGATCCGTGACATTGTACTCTGTGTTCACTTTTTTTTTTTTTTCTTTGTCGAACTGTCTGAAAGGACCCTAAACTGTAGATTGTATTTATATTGAAAATGTGAGGCATTCCTAATCCAGTAACATAGTTTGCATCAAATTGCTGTCAGAGCAATGTATCTGCTGACCGGCTTTAGTGAACCTCAGCGCCAAACCCAAATTGATTGTTAGGCCTTCCCAAGTACTTAATCTGTCCAGGCTATACCCTGGTACTTGTACTTGCATGCACTCTCTGTCATTGGCCCCATTGCCAGCCTGTCTTGGAAATTTCCCTACAATCTGCCTGTTCCTTTACCCAGTGTTACATAGTCACCCCAGTAACGAAGTGTTCTCTACTCTCCTTCAGATCCGTGTGAAGCCAGACCACAGTGGCATTGTGACCGATGGCGTGAAGCATTCTATGAACCCCTTCTGCGAGATTGCAGTGGAGGAGGCCGTCAAGATGAAAGAGAAGAAGCTGATCAAGGAGGTGGTAGCGGTCAGCTGCGGGCCACAGCAAGCACAGGTAGGGAGTTAAGGGAGATCATGCCCTTTTTACATTTCTGAATGTTATGGGGTTGTTATTGACGTGATACAAATTCTGTAGTTTTCCTATTCCTTGCAGCCCATCAAGTTCTTGATATTTTTTTGAGTCAAAATCAAAGCAACAGAATTCTTGTTCATTTCATGGGATTTATCTACAATACTATTTCTTCTGTCTTATCCCAACACTTAGTAAGTGCATTCATTGGGCATTATATAAATGTATCTAAATGTATATCTAAATCCTAGATATTACTAATTTGGAGCTATTAATCGTCACAAAGTGTAACCTTATCTTCACAGGAAATTGGTGTCTGATCTCTAAAAATAGATGACCTCATTGCTTTGTCTGCTATCCAGGAGACCATACGTACTGCTCTGGCGATGGGAGCTGACAGGGGGATCCACGTGGAGGTTTTAGGGAAAGACTACGAGAACCTGGGACCCCTGCAGATCTCCAAGATCTTTGCCGCTCTGGCCAAGAAGGAAGAGGCT
The DNA here is from genome assembly GCA_036024795.1 of Galaxias rostratus. Lineage (NCBI taxonomy): Eukaryota > Metazoa > Chordata > Actinopteri > Galaxiiformes > Galaxiidae > Galaxias > Galaxias rostratus. The sequence continues at coordinate 19,372 of JAVQJS010065016.1, read as the reverse complement.
AAACTTATCATCCTGGGCAAACAGGTTAGAAGACGCTTGGCTGACACGTGCCCTGCTTAAGTTAAAAGTTTTGTTTCAATAAATTTCTACGAAGTTGTTCAGAAGTTGTTTCTTTCTTTAGATTTCATCATATTTGATCAAATCAAAATTTTAATTCATAAAGGTTATTTGGCCTCTGCTTTATGTTGAGAGCTGTTTGTTTTGTTCTTGAAAATTTCCATTTCGCATCGTGCTGTTGCTTTCAAAGGCCATCGATGACGACTGCAACCAGACTGGACAGATGACCGCAGCATTGCTAGACTGGCCTCAGGTCAGTTATACTGCCCCTAAATTGGGGGTGGTGTGATGATGATGATATCTATGATATATAGCAGTATCTCAACAATATCAGGAATATATTGTATTAATGTCAACTTTATGGCCTGGCTGTCAAGATGTCAAGCTTTGCCACAGTCCCAAGCGTGCATCATAAAAAAGCTGCTCAGATTAAATGTGTTTATGGTGTAATAACACTGTACAACCAGCAGGTGCTGCTCTTGGACGAGGATGGCCTCCCTATACAATCTATTTATACGCCTGAGGCTTTAGAAACTGTGTGGCGTAGTTGTTTGACACAATAGGGGTGTACTCCTGTTCATCTGAGAGTTTTATTTTTATTATAGAATGCTAACTTTTAGGGGTCCCCATTGCAGGGAACCTTCGCATCTGAGGTCACGATAGACAATGACACGATAAAGGTTGTGAGGGAGATTGATGGAGGGCTGGAGACCATCAAGATCAGCATGCCAGCCGTCCTGACGGCAGACCTTCGGCTCAACACCCCCAGATATGCTACACTGCCCAACATTATGGTATTTCACTGAGCACACCTAAAGGGACAATTCCTTGTTTTGCTGAGCATTCCTACTGTGACGATGCTGTTTGCCGTTCTGCCATCCAGAAAGCAAAAAAGAAGAAGATCGCCAATGTGAAGCCCGCAGACCTGGGGGTGGACATGACCTCAAAGATAGAGGTGGTGAGGGTGGATGAGCCCCCACAGAGAGAGGCGGGGGTGAAGGTGGAGACCGTAGACGACCTGGTGGGGAAACTGAAGGATGCCGGAAGGGTATAGAGGAAGAAGCGTGCAGGGGAACGCACAGAGGTTAGTCTCAGTGGACATGTGAATGGCCAACCACCTCAGAAATTGTCATGGCAAAGGATTTTTACAACTTCTCCATTATTTAAAAAATGTTTGTTTCGCCTGAGTATTTTGTGTTGTTTTACTCATTTCCAATGAGTTGTTGTGAGCTTTTATCAAAATTGCAATGTGTTAAGTCAATGTTATTTACCCTTGCAGGACTCTGAAAGACTGGACAACGCATAAAAGCAAAGGTGTCCTGATGAACTTATTGCTTGTAACAGAGCCAACCTACCCATCAACCCTCTATTTGTTTTTGTCTCTTATGGTTGTGCCCATGGGAAACAATTGGTTACTGAGAAATGCTGTCCCTTTGGAACCCGCTGAAAGAGAATCCTGCCTTTCATGATCATTTTAAATCACATGGTATATATACATTTTAGGTTGTGTTAGTCTGTGACTTTTAAGCCAGTAATATGTACTTCTAGTCCACTTTCTGTACATATTGCACTGAACAGTTTATGGAGTGTCAAAATGACAGTCGGTATCAGTAGCATAATAACTTGTTTTGACACCTAAGCTGAAAGTGCTCTTCAAGGTTACATCTACTGAGGGGGTTTGTATAAAGTAATATTTGCCTGGTGGCACGTAGCTCTTCTTGGACAGTGCGCCTCAGTACATACAAGTTGAAAAAGAATAACAATAACTTTACCACAAGCGCCTATATTCCGTATTGAGTGTACAAATCCTACCACTTCAACGAATAAAACATTTTTCATTTCTAAATACAGTAATTCATTTTTTTGGTTTGCTAGTACTAGTTGCATTTCCTAACTATTAACATCTGTGGTGGTCCAAGATGAATTGAGTTACAGTTTCAGCAATGTGGGACTAGGACAAAAGGGTCATTGTATTTTCATAGATGTGTTTTACCTTTTCAGAAATGCTGGTCAACTTGGTAAATGTTTATAACGTGTCCAGTTATTTCAATATGATTGCATTCACTGGCATAGTTGATAATGTTTATGACTGTCAGCCTAAAGGTCACAAAACGTATTATAATTATAATGTCGTTGTGTTAGCCATAGTGAAGTGGGGATTACTCTGAACAGTTTTTCTTCACTATTCTTTGGGTATCCCGGTCAAGTAACGGATGATTTCTGGAATAAACTAGTCAAGATATGAAGGGTGTGGTCACATGTACCTTCGAATCTTGCCTTAGCGCAGGTGACTGACCTAACTTCGATGTCAAATACCTTGGCAGCGTTCTAGGCTAGAGGACTACCTGGGTAGTTTATTCTCTTATCCCTCTTTAAATGCGATGAGTGAAAGTATTAACGTGTGGAGTTCGAACTTTGGGTATGTTGGACTAAGCAAAAAACAAAAAATTGATTGCGTATTTAATTGCTAAATATTAAATTTGACCTATAACATTTATCTCTCGAGGTATCATCCGTTACTATGACACAAAAGCACGATGTTCACCTACGGGAGAGGTTTTTGGCAACAATTTTATTGTGTTTTCAAGGTAAGACAAAAAAACTAAACAAATTTAGAAGACACTTGTTTAATAAGATGAAATTCCGTGAAAAGTCTTCATAGAACGTCCCAATCGGTGACTAATGGTTGGAACTTTATTAGTCAATTTAGTATCTTAGATAATGTATATATGATGATCCGAAGTGTTTCAGTCGAATGTTTCTATCTAGTTACGTTACCAATTCACCAGAAACAGCCTAATCGTTTTAAAGTGCATTTCCAACAAGCTAACTTTTCAACAAAAAAAACAAAAAAAAAACATCCACTTTTCATTTGTAGGCATATTACTTAAACGTAATCAATTTCCTCAGGTGTATTTTGTGAACTCACCATCTTGCCCCCGGGCCCCAATCTTATTAATGCCATAGTTGGCAGCAATGTAACCTTGGCTGTGTCTCTGAGTGGTGCCCCTGACCCTGCAATTACTTGGAAAATGGGTGATTTACCTGTGGTCGTCTGGATCGTCGGCTCGGACATCTCTCCAGATATACCCGATGTCCACAAACCTGTGTTGAAAATTGAGCCAAATGGTTCGCTCACCTTTAAAAACATACAGCTCAACTACAGCAATACATATACTGTGGACATAACAAAGTCTGGAGTGGGCACAGCAAAGGCTGTCTTTATCGTCATGGTTTATGGTAAGAATTTGATGTTCGGAGATTTGCGTTCCAATGTTGGTGTTGCCAAAGTCATACATATATGTGTTGATCATGCAGAGGCATGTGTGTTTGCGTTTTTTTAAAATATATAATTACACTAACTGCACTCATTCAATAACAGTTGAATTGTAGTCCATCCTCTCATCCGTCCAATTGGCCCCCCATCCCTCCTCTTCAGAGCGTATCCGAGATGTGACTGTGAGCCCAGAGCCTGAAATTGCCGTGGAAGGAGCGGACAATTTCTCTCTGCGTTTCAGCACACTCCAAGGAGAGGCTGTGGAGTGGAGGTGGTACTTCAGTGGCACTGAGGTAAAGAACACCTCTCACTACTCAGTGGAGCAGGGGAGACTTGTGATCAAGCAGCCGACACGGAACGACACAGGACCGTACAGCTTGGTTCTGACAAATCCTTTCAGCTCTGTCACAACGTACAAGAACATTACAGTGTTCTGTAAGCCCATTTTGTTACCCTAACCAGCATTAAAATCCTTAACACTTACCTTATAATAATAACCTAAGCATCATATATATAAATGTAAACATGTATTCATAAATTCTTATTGTATTTGCCTTGTGATGCACATTTGAAATGTCTTTGTAGGACCAAACATTCATTCACTCACAGTCACTGTTTAATTCCCTTTCCATGCATAATGCACATCTTTGACTTGTGTTTTGGTTTTACCATAGACGGACCGGACGAGCCAGTGCTGGCAGCCATTCCGGGACAGCCCTTCTATGTGTCTGGAGTTTCTCTTTCCCTGTCATGTCATGCGGAGGGAAACCCCATTCCATCGGTTCACTGGCTCTTCGGCAACCAGACCCTTCCTGCTTCCCAGGGAGGAGTCTTCAACCTCATCAACGCCAGCACCAGCCAAGCAGGGTTTTACACCTGCGTGCTCCTCAATGAGAAGACTGGATCCCAGCTCAAGAGGACAATGCAGGTCCAGATTTACGGTATAGTACTTTTGTTGGATCCTTCTCAAGCAACACCAATAGCAACAGAACGCGTATGAGGATTTATGTGATGATCAAATCCGACGCGTTTCCTGGAAAAAAAACATTACACCTCCATGTTTTCTCATGTTGTCAGAGAGCCCCATGGGCAGCCCACTGTGCTCAGTCAACGCAGACGGGAACACAAAAATACAGTTCCAGTGCCAGTGGCCCGGGGGGACTCCCATGGCCCAGCTCTCCTTTCCGGGCCTGACCAATAGCAGTGCTGCTGAGACTCTTAGTGTGACTGCAAGTGCGTCCCAGGACCTCAATGGGAAAATGATGGTGTGCGTGGCTGACCACCCACTGCAAATGGAACGGTGCAGCTTTACAACCCGTGAGTTAAAGATGCACGTATGTCCTTATAAATCTTACTTGGACAAGTTGTACCCTGTGTAATAATGACCACATTTATTGAAGGGGCCTGACATGTTAACCAGGAATATTTGTGTGTGCATATTTCCAGGGAGTCCTGTTGAATTCCTGCCTATGGTCAAAACTGCAGTTGACTTGGATGGCAAAATAGTTGTCACTATCCACTGCCAGAGTGAGGCATTGCCCAAGTCAGTTGTTTTATGGTCTAAAAGTGGCCAGTCTCTTACCAATGGGACAAGCTACCAGATCAACAACGACACCACGCAGCTTACCATGCGAGCGTTCAACATCACCAGCTCTCTACTCAGCATCTACACTTGCAACTGCAGCAACCCACTGGGTAGCCAGAGTAAAGATACTCAACTGTTGGGTGAGCCCCTCTCTTGTGTTTCTGTTTGGGCCTGCTTGTTCTCATTCGTGGCCAGCCTATGATGGTCACACACAGTAAGACTTGTTCCAAGACATCCCTCACACATTTTTGCACTGTTGTTGGTTGCCATGCATGTGTTGGATACACATTATTAGCACTGTTCTGCTCTGTTGGTTTGTGTGACAGGGGAATGGGATGTAAAGAATCTAAGGCTGCCTTGGAGTCAGGGTTGTAGTTCAGAGAGTTAGAGTAACTCATTTGGAACTGCACAATGAGGCCTTAGTCGGAGTGTTAAGTAATACCTGAGAGGTCTCTTTCCTCACACAAAGCTTCTTAGTATTCTGACCGCGCCACCAACCCCCATCCTCTCTCACTAGGCCCCAACATCTCAGATTCCAGCCTGTTCCCTAATCAAGATGGGACTGTCATCACGTTGACCTGGGAAGTCCCTCCTACCTCTGTAGTTACAGGCAAGGCAGCTTTTCTTCAAAGTATTTTTTTTTATGTTAGTACTAACTCAATGTGTATTTGTCTGAACCTTTCTGGCTAGTGTTTCTCATCCCTGAAATTGTGAACCTCAGCAAAAAACAATAAGGGACAACACCACTTGTTGCAAACCAAAACTCTAAACATGAAGAAATAGGGGTATAAACAATGCTTAATATGTGTAGCCACACCCTGCATTGAACTTTCTGCAGAGCATAGGCTAGGCTACAGACAGAGTTTTCAAAGGTATACAAATTTATTTTTATGGATCCCACTGTTTTCCTTGTATAGACCCGCCCCTCAAGCACTGGGATTGGCCAGGCACCCATGTTCATGCAAATGTGGATCGACAGGCTGCAGAGTTACTCTTTTCACAGTTTAGCTTAAATAATGTGAATGTAAGGAATAAGGCTAGGGATATGGATTAAAAAAGTGCACAGTGCTGCTCCAAAAAAGCAGTGCAATCCCTAAATATTGATTGATATTAACGTTGTACGGATATGAAAATGTGCTGCAACGCACAATTATTAAAGCAAAACATGTTTCACGTGTTTTAGCTGAGGTTCATGAAATGTTCTTCTGAAGGTTTTGACATTGAGATGAAGGGACCAGCTCTCCTAAGCTTCTCTCCCAATAGCAGCCAAACCAAAGCTTCTTCGGGAGAATTTCGCTCTATCCAGCGGAAAGCTGGTTCTGTCAGGAGCACCGATATCTATGTCCTAGACCCAAAATCGTCATACAGTTTTCGTGTGGTTCCTAATGCTGGACGAATAACCGGAGAACCGTCTGCGGTCCACATAATAGGGCCAGGTAAAATCACCTTCTTCTTCATGTTTTGGTCATGTGATTGGTATGTCAAGGTTAAGAAATAATTTCTATTGACAGCACTCCAGTATTTATTTATTTGTCCTGGTGCTTCCTCAGGCGGCCTGACTTCGTCAGCCATTGCTGGCTTAGCAGCTGGGATTCCTTGTGGCCTCCTTTTCCTTCTGCTCCTCATCGGGCTTGTCTACCTCTGTGTCTTCTGCTGGAGGAAGAAACGTAATAACGTTGCTAGAAAACCACCTTGCCTAGTGTCGTTCCTCCCCAACCATGCCATCCCCTGAACTTTTGCCATGTCTCTGTTGTGTTCTGAAGGTCGCCAGACAAGATATCCTTTGTCTAGGAGTGTTGAGAAGGTAAGATGTTCTACATACCGTTTTAACATGAACCAATGCTGAACTCACACACGTTTAAAGTTGTTTTTATGCCCTTCCCACACCTCTCTTCAGACAGTGGCAATCCAACCAGCTAAAAGCTCTCCACACAACATGCTTACGAGAGGAGTGAAAGAACCCCCTGATTATGACAGATCACAACTGGTGAGTTTGATCAGAGAAATACAAGTGATGAGTATGACATGTCAAGAGGTGCAACTTTATTGCAAATTATTATTTTGTTAACGAAAACAGTGTAATAGTGTATGTGGCCGGTATTTGTCTCCATCTCCCTTTTGCAGTCTCGCAATGAGAAGTCAGTGACCCTTCCCATGTTTGTCCCACCTCCCCCTGTGAGATTTGCCACAACCGTCTAACAGGTCCAAAGAAACGTGTTGTTTTTTTATCCATGTTTTTACTGTTCCTGTTTGTGTTTTGTATATATTAAGGTAATTAAAAATGCTTTTTTTAAAATCATAGCAATGAATTATGCTTCAACAAATTAAATCAATATTTGTTATAAACATTTTGACCAATCTTTACCCTGTCTTCTAAAATACTGTCAGAATATCTATTTACAAAAATAATGAATAGTCTAAAGTTTTTTAAATAAATCATTAGGACAGTATTGAAGAATTATGTATGCTGTTGTTTTTTAAATTGAAAATAATTATGTCCGAACAACTGTAGGATGCCCTTCTTTAACCTTTCAGTCCTGTATTGATATTAATATACATTCGACCTTCCACCCATTTCCTAGTTTCATAGTTTCTCCACCCATATGTCCACCATGTTCTAATTTCTGTGTATGGAACATAGTGTTCAAAAGTCTCGGATTTGTGTAAGGGCCTTTCTCTTGCTTATTAAGTCACACAAAGTTGTGATATTTCTTGGCATTTTCCCCTGTTCTCTTAAGGCCATTTTAAATTGTAAAGGTCACACAAAAATGAAGAATCCAATGTACATTTGGAATATTGAAAAATTAAATATTGTCTATGTAACTGAGTAGTATAATCTTGTTGAATAACATTTTTGATTTTCTTTCCAAGGAAAAATACAAACTTTCAATTTCTTGCTGTATTCCAGAGAGTTTTGACTCATTGTAAATTAATTTACTATGTAACAAGTTTCAAATAGTTTTGGGGGGAAATGAGGGAGTGGCTTTTTTTGCCTGAGTATTTCATGTGAGTGCACAATACAATTGGTGCTATTGGGACAGAGAGATCACGGGGACCAACTGAGGTAAGTCATTCAACTTACCATTAATAATTTATTGTTGTAAAATGGATGATAAGATTAACCCTAATTGAAATAAAGGCAACAATTGCACATGTAAAATGCAGGTATAACAAAGAGTTTAATTTACTGTTTTCCTCACGTACCAGGTGCTGGAATTACTATAAGATGATTGGCCTTAAAGAACATACATCTCTATACTGTCAAGGTACTTCTTCTCAACCACACGGCAGCATTTTGTCTTGGTGTAGTGCATAAATAAATGACTCTTTATGCCATATTTGCAGTGCGTTTGCTCAAATGCATTGTTACAGATATGGCCGTTCTGTTCCCTAGTTTGCTATTCCATGATAAAATGAGTCATGCTTCTCATACTGCAACTTTTTTATCTATTTTGTACTTTCCAAAAGCATTGTTTTCTATCATAATTCTAGGTTGCAGATGACCCATGTACAAAACACAGTTTCTGCATCCTCTAATAACGCCCTTCAGTTAACAAATGTACTTCTCCTTTTTCTGCAAAGTGTTATGGAGTGTTATAGTGGTTGGCCAGGAGTGGAGTGTCACGATTCCATCCCAGGTCTTGGCTCTATCTGGTTCTTGTGCTGTCATCCCCTGCTCCTTCACACACCCAACAACTTACACGCCCCAAGACGCCACCTGGTACCAGTATTCCAAAATTCCCGCAAATTACCCACTGGTCTACAGCACTACTCGGCCACTGGAGGTCATAGACATGTTTAAAGGTAGGACCAACCTGCTGGGCGACATCTCCAAGGGAACGTGCAGCCTGCACATCAGTGAGATGACCGCGGAGCACAGCGGACAGGCCATTTATCCCTGGGTCGACAGCGTGAAAGGCTTCCAGTTCTATCAGAATATTGTCACGTTGACTGTCGCAGGTAATCTCCTTGCGCTCCCGGCACATTGGTCATCCGTGCTTCGGTGGTCATCCAATTTGATTCCCTTGAAACCTGTTTCTAGCTGTGGCAGCAAAGCCACTGGTGGCAGTTAGTGGGGACCAAGTAGAGGGAGGTTCCACCAGCGTCTCCTGTGAGGTCCTCCATTCCTGCCCCTCAGCTCCTCCGGCCCTTTCCTTTGGCCAACCTTGGGGGGATGGCCATAAAGAACAAACTGATGAGGGAGATGGTCGATGGCGCCTCCGTGCCACTGTCACGTTCACAGCCAGTGCAAAAGATCATGGGAGATCTGTGGGCTGCACCGTCACACATCCTGGAGGGCAGACAGCTACGGAGGAGGTGAAGCTCAACATAAGCTGTGAGTCCCCCCCCCCCCCTTGCTATTATCGTGTGTTCCACTTGCATACTTCAGCCTTGTAAATGTAATTATTTAAATAGCTTGAGCTGTCCATTCATTGTGTCTTCCACGTTGACACAGTGCTTGCTCTTGTCATTTGATGCTACATTGAAGTTGCAGATTAAGCACTACAGATGGGGCTGTCGTGTCCAACAAAGCTATGATGCTGCTGTTGTAGGATTGCCATAATGTTACAAACTAAAACTGGGAACTAACAATGCATGCAAAGATACAGCTTTGACACCATCTGAAAGAAAGTGTGATATTGCATTGCACGAGATATGGTTCCCTAATGGCCCTTATTTAGAAATAGGAAGGAGACCTATGTTTACCCTCTGATTGCATCACACAACCTCTTAGATGCTCCGAGATTGGTCCACATCTCCAGGCAGGAGACGATGGTTAAGGTCGGCAGCGAGGTGTCACTGACCTGCGCCAGTGATGCCAACCCCCTGTCCAACCACTTCCGGTGGTACCATTTGAACGGCGGGCGGGCCACAGTACTGAGCAAAACTGCAGAAACGATCACAGTCTTTATCCTGGACCCAGACGAGAGCTACTTCCACTGCATGGCGGCCAATGCTCTTGGCCAGGCCAACTCCTCGGTTGCTCACGTCATCGTCTCTGAGTGTGAGTGCCCTGGTGAACACCGACTCTCTAAACATGATGTCTGAGGGAATTCAAAATGCACACATCAATTGAATGTTATTTGGTTAGTTGCAGTGCTTTTCTTTATGAAAGACACATTCTGACATCTTTATTGTGTTGAATCTATTCACACAGTCACTCATTTATACTATGAACCATTTCAACCAATGTTGCCTGCTGTCTATAAGTTGAGCATATGTCAAACACACTTTCACAGTCATTGTGCGTATGTTTTTATTCTTCTTCCAGATGAGCCGGTCATCATGTCTGATTCCAGCTGCTCCTACGATGATGGCCACATGCTTTGCCGCTGTGTGACCCAGGCTCGCCCTAGGGCTGCAGTGTACTGGACAGTGGATGGACAAACCCAGTCGTCCAGCTCTCCCCCAACCTTCCAGCCCGAGGATAACACTAGGGTGGATACCTGGTCAGCAGCGGTCGGCCTGGACACGTCCGTCAAGTGCATGGCCAACAACAGCCATGGTCGGGATGAGCAGCATCTGAGTGTATTTGTTATAGGTAAACATTGAACTTTTCTCTGACGTGTAAGAACAATGCCAAAGGCTTAGTGAACCTAAAGAGTTCAGTTTTGAACTAATGTATTGACAGTATTACGCAACACGAGTGACATCAACCACCGATTTAAAGATAACTGGCAAGCCTTTTTCTGGGTTATCTCTTTCACTTCCTGTTTCTCAAAGCCCCACCCACCAACGTGTCTATCAGCCAGTCCCCCGTCCACGCTGTAGAAGGGGAGGCGGTCACCCTGTCATGCCTGGCTCAGGGCTACCCTCCAGTGAGCTCCTACAGGTGGTACCACATGGTGGGAGAGCGCAGCGTCTTGCTGAGGGAGGACACAGGCAGCCTTAACCTCACCCAGGCGGCCAGAGACGCGGGCATGTTCCTCTGCACCGCGGGGAATGAGAGGGGGGAAATCAGCTCACCGGCGTGGGACCTGATCGTAGAGTGTGAGTGACACATTGTTGCTGTGATCCTCCCGTTCCCTCTCTGCCCATGTAAGATTGTTTGCATTTCCTATGGTGCAAAGTCTTCAATCTGAAAGGGTTATCTATTTTAATTGAACTTTCGTTTTTATTTCATTGGCGCTACACGTGACGCATCCGAGTTTAGTTTGATAGGTATGGATAAGCATGATGGCGTATTAATCATCTATTTCCCCCCTCAGATGCTCCAGTTATCCTCCCAGTCTCCTTCTGCTCTCTGACCGAAGGGCTGGTCAGGTGTGAGTGTGTGGTGGACTCCCGTCCCATGGCCAGCATCATCTGGACTCCGCAGAGCGTACAAGGCAACCAGACACTCAATATCACCTCCCTGCTGAGCTGGAGGATTCTCAGGTCTGTTTTGATTAGCCCAAAGGAAGAGGACATTGGAAATGTCCTCTGCAATGCAACCAATGAGCACGGAAGTACTTTCCTCAGACTTCCAATCAGAGGTAAGGACTTCCCATTTCTATTTGCCTCAAATAACGGCTTTAACTATACATTTTAAAATACAATATCCATTTTGGGCACTATGCATTCATCTGGCTGATTTAATTGTTTCAATTTTTATGACAGCTGCGTCACCTACTCAGTCTATTGTGTACGGAGTTGTTGGAGTTATCCTCTTGGTCCTACTACTTGCTGTGTTAACGTTTTCCATTTGGAGATTCCACAACACCAAGGGGTGAGTCTTAGGGTGAGAAATCACATATGATGTTTTAAACCCTTGCATTTGTTTTATTCCTGACGGACTCAAATTAATAATATTTGTGATGCAATGTCTCTCGTCCCTGACCCAAAGCCATAATACAGACTCACAGGATGACGTTGAACTGAAGGGGGCGCTACACGTGACTCATGAGGCGTGGGACGATGAACGTAAATTGAATTCCTATTGTGGTTCCCCGAGCCACTTCAATATTAGGGTCTTTAATAGAATGCAAATTTCTAAGAGCACCCATAATACATTATTAGACACACTTGAATGTATTTCCTATCGTTTTGAGAGACATATATTTGCTTGTTTTTTTTGCAGGCAACGCAGAAGCTCGTGTAAACTGGATGTGATGCCTCTTGCCAAAACCAAAAAGCAGGAACTCAAATTATTGAACAATCAATGAACAATCTACTTACAATAGGTTGTGAGATACGGTATATACATTTGCAAAAAAAAAGTACCAAAGGTCTGTGGCATTTTCAATCTGTCTTAATAAAAAAAAAAATGTCAAACTAACATCTGATTCTTTTAGGAAATCCGACTATTCATTATTATAATTGTTTTTACAAAACCATTTAACATGAAAATCACTTGGAGACCATGCAGTTTGTGAATAAGGGGTATATGCTTAAGGGAGTTTGTAGGGCCGGTCATGTGTCCGTTTTTAAGCATGTGTCTGTCCCTGTAACCACACCCCGCCCCATACGACAGAGCCCCCCTCCACTGAAAGAAAGTGTGCGCTTCAGCAGGTTGCATTGACCACCCCAGTACTGCAAGCCTTTGCACATCCACAGTTCCAGAATGCTTAATGCAACAACAGAAACGGGGCACAGTGGTCCACCAGCTTCACACCCCTGACCCGACATCCACCTACTCTGTCCACCCCCCTTCCATAAACTCCCCTCTGGTTCAATGGGACAGGGTCACGTGTATTTGTGCCCACCCGCTCAAGTGCATTTGTTCTGTGCTGACTGTTTTAAAGGATTTTGCCTCCATCAACAGAAAAGCAGAGGGGATAACTTTTTGGAATTCAGCCTAGGGGGTTCTCTTTGACTTTTCACTCAGTCTGGGCTCGCACTTCCAATCTGTCTCTCACTCTTTCCTTGTGCAAAGGTTTATCCTTAAAGAGTGTATATTGATCCTAAAAAACCCAGGTAAGATATGTCGTATTATTTTGCTTGCGGTACGTCCATCAACTCAGGGGATTTCAAAATGTTTTCATTCGTTATATTTGTGTGCCCCTTTGTTTACAAAGTATACTGAGGTCTTACAGTTGCACATTAAACATTTTCTAAATTAGATTTGTCTACTGCCTCTCAAATTGAGGACATTTTAGGGGGGGATTGTTGAACAAATGGTGTCATTGCTGATGGAAATTTAAGAGCATGTGTACTATTCTCTTGGAAAATGGAACTTCCACATTTTGTCACGTCACAGTCTATTTCTGAAATAATTTTCTCCTAATTGATATACAGAAAATACCCCATATTTTCAAAGCAAAAGCAGGTTTGTAGAAATGTTTGCAAATTAAAAAAAATAAAATAATCTGAGATATCACATTTGCATAAGTATTCAGACACTACTCAGTACTTAATTGAGGGACCTTTTCCAGAATTAAAGTCTTCTTCGGCATGACACTAAAAGCTCGGCACACCTGTTTGGAAGCTCTCAGGTTTGAGGAGGAGCAACAATGCACATCTATCTTCAGGTCACTACAGAGATGTTCATGCAGGCACAAGTTTGGCCCCTGGCTGGGCCACTCATGGACATTCACAAGGTTGTCCCGGAGCCACTCCTGTCTTGTATTGTCTGTGCTGACGGTCGTCCTGTTGGAAGGGGAACCATCTCCCCAGTCGTAGGTCCAGAGTACTCGGCAGCCGGTTATCATCAAGGATCTCTATGTACTTTAGTACGCGCGTCTTTTCCTGGATGCAGACCTGTGTCCTGGGCCCTGAAGCTGAAAAGCATCTACGCAGCATGATGCTTCCACTACCATGCTGATGTCGTTGGCTGGATCAGCAGAGCCTGGTGTCCTCCTGATGTTACGCTTGGCATTCAACCCAAACTTTTCATTCTTGGTTTCATCCCCACCAGAGCATCATGTTTCTCGTGATCTGACAGTCTTTTTAGTGCTTTTTGGTAAATTCCAAAGCGGTGGTCATCTGCTGTCTACTGAAGAGTGACTTTCGTCTGGACACTACTGTTAAACGCCTGATTGGTGGAGAGCTGCAAAGATGATTTTCCTTCCTAAAGTTTCTCCTAACTCAACAGAGGAACTCACCTGCCAGACCAAGGCCATTCTCCCCTGACTTCTCAGTTTGCCCGGCCAGCAAGCTCTAGAAAGGGTCCTTGTGGTTCAAAATTTAAATGGATTGTTAAGCCTTTTGGGAAATAAGATGTTCCTACTACCCTATAGTCAGATGAGACGTTCGGCATATCAACGTTATGATTGTATGTCCAATAATTATTTACCTATGTAAGTAGGAAGGACTTACACAGGTCCTAGAAACTTACATAGAACTAAAAATAAAAAAAATAAAAGCACCTTGGAAAAACTCCAAAGCTTTGTTGTTTATAAGTTTTAGCATAAGCGAGTCAGAGCCATGTTTTTACCTTGCAAAATGGAAAATGTAGGTCCGACCGTAAATCTGTTCTATTGACAGGGCCATGCTCTGGCATGCACTGTCAACTGTGGGACGTTATATAGACAAGTGCATATATTTCCAAGTTATGTCCAATCAATTCGGTTTACCACTGTTGGACTCAATCCAAGTTCAAGAAACATCTCAAGAATGATCAATGGAAACAGGAAATACTTGAACTCAACTTTGTATGTCAATACAAAGGGTCTGAATATTTATGTAAATGGAATATTTCAGTTGAATTGTTTATATCTAAATTTGCACACATTCCTTCAAACCTGTTTTTGTTTGTCCTTTTGTGTATGTTGATGTCATGTAAACTTAATGCTAATTGATAATGAATGTAAAAAATAATTACATTTTGAGAATGTTGACTTCAACTCTTCTGTTTTGTTCAGTGCTCGGAGCCTTGTTGTCACAGTGCCACTGAGGATGTACAGCTTCATGGGAGGGGGCCTCTTCTGTGCCATTGTGGGAAACATCCTACTGGTTGTCTCCACGGCAACCGACTATTGGATGCAGTACCGTCTGTCAGGCAGTTTTGCCCACCAGGGCCTCTGGAGGTACTGCATGTCGGGCAAATGCTACATGCAGACCGACAGCATTGGTAAGTGTTAAGCAGAAACTCACACTGACAGCCCAAACAACAAGGGGGAATTAAATGAAATTAATTACTTCTTAAATACATTTGTAATTCCACAGATTAGATTTTACTCACCCTGAAATTCAATGGAATTTGATAAGATCATTTGCTCTAAAACGTTCCATAGCCCTGAATATTTATGTCTCCCTCTCTTTTTACTTAGCCTACTGGAATGCCACTCGCGCATTCATGATCCTTTCTGCCATGTCATGCTTTGCTGGTATCATCGCCGGGATTTTGTCTTTCGCTCACTTCTCCGCCTTTGAGAGATTCAATCGCTCATTTGCAGCTGGAATTATGTTCTTTGTCTCAAGTGAGTCCTGCTAGATGTCGCAGTACACACGGAATCAAGCGATATAAAGAAATATACTACACATTATGTAAACTAAAAAAACAAATTTACCTAAAGCCAACAGTACAGTCTTTTGATTTCAATGTTATGTGTCTATATTATGATATATGAGGCAGCATGTCATGAATTTGATTGCCCCTCACTGTACCCTCTCGTGGAAACGTTCAAACATGCTGCATTTTCTTCTTTCAGCTCTCTTTGTTCTGCTTGCAATGGCCATTTACACCGGAGTGACTGTGAACTTCTTGGGCAAGCGCTTCGGTGACTGGCGCTTCTCCTGGTCGTACATCCTAGGTTGGGTGTCACTGCTCATGACATTCTTCGCTGGTAGGTGGGAAATCGAACTGAGTTGGAGTATGAGTCTTAAAAAAGATGTGCACCATGGCCTATTCTTTGAAAAGGGTGGATTTTCCCATCTTCCAATGAATGTACAAAGTCAGCTACACAATCTGGTTTCAGTTTCAAATAATTTTATTAGATTGCATTTCAAGTAACTAATTCAACAACAATACAGTCAAGCAGAATGCATGCCATTAGATGGGAGCTTTATCCAAAGTGCTGTGTGAGTGCATGTATGTTTGTACATGAGGTCTCAAGGAGAATCAAGCCCTTGACAGTTGTGCATAACAGTCAACAAACTGAGCTACAGAACGCCATTTAAATCTGCGTCAAATCTCAGGTACAGAGGTACGGATTAAGTCTGAGGAGTTGATCTAACAATGGTAAAACGACAGTCAATCTAAATAAGTTACTTTATGTAAGATGATCGTTCCCCATGTCATACATACAATGTGTTGATGCTTCTATTACATAACATTACATAACTTTACTTTATTTGTTTTGCAGGTATATTTTACATGTGTGCCTACAGAATGCATGAGTGCAGAAGAATGGCTGGACCACGCTAAAAGAAAGACATTGCTCAAACAAACCAATTAGAAACAAAACATTTTCAGCTTGTCGAAGGCAATGGTTAAAATTAAAGCTAGAACATCACAAAATTGTCACACTGAAAACGAAAATATTGCAGTCACTGGGATATACCTATCTAAAATAAAGAGATTACATTTACCCCATCAGCTTGCTTGTTTTGTCTAAATGTAAAATTAAATGGTGCGTGTGAAAATGCAAATTGTGGCTCGAGGGATATGATGAGGTGTGTGTTTATAAGTATTTTGATATCTTGTCAGATGACGTAGCCAGTGTATGTACACTGTTGATGCCTTGACCTATTTTTGTAACGTGTGGTTTGCCTTTAGCTAGACATTACAGTGAATGAAACTTGTAAGAGTCACTCTGTGCTAAGGAACCGTGCCTGTGTCCTTCTTTTTTGGTGCTGGGTGATGCAGTCTGAGCATTTTGAAAATTGATGTTTTAGTTGCAATGCGGAAGGCAGATGAGGAGAAATAGAAAATAATTGGGTCTATGCAAGTATTAAGAGTGCTCAGCAACAAAGTGTAGTATCTCCATTTGGGGCTAACCCCCTCGAAGTAGCCTATTACGTGAGAGACGTTATATGGCAGAACACACACCAGGAAAACAGCCAGAGTTCCTAGAGCCATTCCAATGGCTTTGCGCTTCTTCCCTGGACAAATTCTTGGGCGTGTGTAGAGGATATATATACAGTTCAAGTAGCAGAAGAACGAAATCAATAGAGGGATGGCACTTAGGACCACAAAGAACTCAAAACGTACAGGTAGGAGAATTGCCAATTGCTCTTTCGTAAAGTCTTCATAACAGACCAGAGAAGTTTTGCTTCTGAGAGCAGGATGGTGCTGAGTGATGAAAACGATTGAGCAGTGTGCAGCAGCAAACAGCCAGATACTCACACCGGCCACCACAGCATATACAGGCTTGTGCATTTTGCGGTAAACGGTGGGGAAAGCTGTGCCAATGTACCGCACCACGCTAACAGCCATGAGCAATAAGGAGCTAGTATAGATGGTGGAGAAAAAGACATAAGAGGTAATGGAGCATAAAACTTCAGGCAGATTCCAATGCATGTCTGATGCCGCTTCATAGATTTTGAAGGGCAAGAAGACCAGGAAGATCAAGTCGGACACAGTTAGATTCAAGAGCAGGACGTCCGTTGGATTGGACTTCTTCAAGATCTTCATCCCAAAGGCGTGGACGGCCAGTATGTTTGCAGGAAGTCCAATTAGGAAAGAAAGGATGTAGACGGAGAGAATCACGTCCGTTCTTACAACCGATCCCATCGTGTTTCTGAACCTTTGAGGAAAAAGAAAAATACATTAAAATGGGAATCAGACCACCAATCAAATTGCTGTATGTTGGGGCTTTCCCTGCATGTTTCCCCCCAAAAAACATTTACGCTGTACCTACAGTTATGTAGAAATCAGATTAAAACAGAAACGTAAACAAATTAGTCTGTCAGCTTTCAAGGTCATGGGCTATTTCATTTAAATAACATGTACTTATTGTTTAAATAAGTGGAAACATGCTTTACCAATAACACGACTTTTCAATCTCAGCTGGCTTCATTGATTGGCTTTGTACTTATGAAGGTATAACACAAATTTGGGGACAATTTTTTTGTCTGGTTAGGATTTCAAACTGGTACATAACTGAGGTCTGAAGAGTGTGGGAAAAGGATGTCGCAGAGCATATACAGGAATGATTAACAGAACATTCAAAACCATGATGAGCTGTTACTTGCGATATTACCATCCATACATGTGACAGTCATATGTGGTTTGTGAAACAGATTAGGGCTGTCACCAAGACTTTGTACATTACCTCGAAATGTAATTATTGTTGGCAAATATTTTGTAGTTATTATGCTTTTTATAGCCCACATATGTGTATGTTGGCTAAACACAATGACAAAATATAGACAACTTGTATCCATTGCTGCTATTTATATACATTCAATTTATGATGTAAAAGATAAAATATTTAGTCCCACCTTTTGAAAAACTTAAGTAACATCAAGGTGATCAATTCAATTCAATTCTACCAGTTTTCTTAGGCTGGAATCAGATTTTAGATAGGTAAACTTAGTTCAAACTGTGCACCAACTTGGTAGTCTATTTCAAAGACAAATTCAAATATGCCACATATTCTCTTGAATGACCATTTTCCAATTGCAACCAGGTAACAGTATGTCACATTTGTGTCCGTAATTTGCTTAGTTGTCCTGCTTCAAACTATAGGTAAAATTTAATGTAATTTACAAAGTGTAATTTTGTTTAGTGGGTGGCCAGGCAATTTGATCGAATACTCTCTGAAGGGTTTATCGAATACCAATCACGCATCAAGTCATGACATTCTAATACAATATGAACCGAACAGGAGGATGTGTAAGTTTACAAGACCCAAGTGTGTTAGTTGTTCTCATGAACACAAAATGTTAAAAGGAGTTTACTCACCAAGTGATCGGTTTCTCCTAACGACAAATGTTTGTCTGTATCATATCCACCTATATTTATACTGTGAAATGTCTACAACAACTTCCAGGATATAGTTTGCATGCAGTTGTTCTCATTGCACACTTGCCAATCAGAATATCCTCAGCAAAAAAGGAGTGTCTTTCCTTGTAATATGCCATGCAAATATCTTAAAACCTTCAAAACCTATTTTAAGGAAGTAGTTTAAGTTTTATTTATTCGTCACATAAAGCAAAAACAACAAGGTACTGTCAATGAAACACATATTTGAAAGCAAGCCCAGGTAGACAACTAAAATAACAGAAAGAAATAACAAGAAAAAAATAATTAGTAGTAAGGAATAATAACAAGACACAAATAACAGAACATATCAAAGTACAATAATGTACAGAATGTCATATCATTTTCAGTAAAGTGGGTGGAGCAAGTGCAGCATTGGAGAGTGTTTGTTTGCAGGGTAGCCATTAGTTACTGATTAACAGTCTTGTAGTTTGTGGGTAGAGATTGTCCCAGAAGCAGTTGGCTCAGAATGTCAGTCTCCAGTCTCTTTGTCGCTTATAGCTTACTCACTAGGGGTAGATAGGTAGGGATAAATCTTTTATGTCCATAACATCCATATTTCTGTAAAGCTGCTTTGTGACAAATTGTTTTTGTAAAAAGCGCTATA
>JAVQJS010064995.1:0-14035 GCA_036024795.1 Galaxias rostratus | reverse complement strand
GATATTTTGGCTCTGTTCTACGTAGTTGTTGCCTGCCTTGTCACAAGAATTTCTTTGCTCAGAATGATCCTGTATTATGCTGTGCATTTGACAAATAAAACACTTTGAACTTTGAACTTTGAACCTATATGTGTTGGCAAGGTTTCGTAATCAAATACTTTTTTAGTTATTTTGCAAACACATTTGGAGAGTTTAGTGTTTGCCCTGTTTGAAAAATAAGGAAGACTATACATGTAATACATCAGGGTTTCTCTTTAAGACCAGTGTGTTTTTTTTTTTTCATTATAATTATACAACGTAGGGATGGATTGGAGCTTGGGGGTGTTGGTGGTGGAATAAAACGAAAACTTGCACTTCAAGGGTTAAGGCAGCATGAAAGAATCCATTCTCGGTTTAATGACCTAGCCTTGCTGGGCGAGGACGACAGGGAACATGCTCCTGACTTGTACTGAATTTGCCAATTAACACCTCCGATAACAGGCTGCCTCTGAACATCTCCGATGCGGGGAGAGGAGGAGAAACTCACATGCACTTTGTTTTCCAGCCTCTGATCCAGGAATAATAAGGCCCCGGCGATTGAGCATGTTCGGAAAATTATTTGCCATGGTCTCTGCTTTTGCCTTTCAAAAATTGTGAAAGAAGAATGCTTTAATGATCTTCACAAATGATTGTTAGAATTTCTCATCTATCTTATAGTGGTTGAATATGTTTTCAGACGAAGAACATGAGCGATTCTGTGTTTTTGTGGCACAAGTTTTTGTGCTCTTATTGGACATTCTATTTTTGCATTTGGCCATATGGCCATGTGCAACTTCAATTAGACATATGATTCTGGTATCTAAGATACACCCCTCCTTCCAGCTTTTTCCCTCCTCTGCTCTTTGTGTTTATGTGAAACGTATCTTAATAAAAAAACAACAACAATACTTCTTGATTTGTTGTGTTCTAAAATCTCTATTCTTCTTTGAATAAGGTGCTCATTCCAGTCCACAGCTCCAGATTCACACATGTTTATCAGACTTCCAAACAACACCTCGTACGGGTGTGAATTTCCGAGCCCCTGGTGAAAATCACACTGGGTTCACTTTTGTTTTCCTCCGAGTCCTCTAACAGGTAGATGTGGCTTTGCATTGGGGCCGTAAGGCTGGAGTCAAGCAGCAACCACAGAAACACCTTTGTCTATGTGTAAGGTGGACAGCCTCACACCAACTGCTTGCTTAATGAATGAAAACCGCTGCGATACGTAATTGAAAAGGGTGCATGCATACCACTGGATACACAAGGTAGCTTGCTACAGCCGTGCTGCAGTCATGTCATAACACTTTGAGTTCACAATTCATTAGCAGGTACTTATGTATTACGTAATAATAATGGAAAGACAGTAAATAATTCAAACGGGCTTACGCTGTAGGAAAGGTGGAGCGATCCATCTAATGATGTTAATAAATTGTAGGGGAGAGGAACGGTGGTTAACACTCCAAGGTGTGATCTGTGTACGGCCACGACAAAAAAGGCCTCGCCTTAACACTCTGTCAACATAACAGCTCCAGCCGCTGTGAACATGTTAGTCCACGTTGAGAGCGGCAGAAGTCATTCATAACCTTTGTCTGAAGAAACACATGTTGTGTTGGCCAAGGTCAGTAGTTCATGGCTCTCTAATCCTTCTGATGACCATTCTGTTGTCCTGCGTAGAAGCACAAGAACCCTGCTACAGAGGTCTGCACACAAATCTACGTATTTATTTATTCAGTGTTAAGAAACCATCTGGCTGGGGAAGAATTGAAAGTCATCCTGGCAGGCCAGTTATCTGGCTGACACCTCTTTGCATTGGTGGTAGTACGACTCTTGATGTCTTAATATCTCTCCACTCGTGAAACTCGAGTGCTTCTAAATGAAATACCTAAAAAAACAGTGGATTTGTACACCTGAGCTGTTTACATCAAAGTTAAATTGCAACACGTATAGGTCTTTGTTTATCAGACAGTCCTATATAGTGAGAGATAACACTTTTTACTTTCTCTTTGTGGGAGCTGTGAAAATGGCACACCATAT
This sequence comes from Galaxias rostratus, assembly GCA_036024795.1. Lineage (NCBI taxonomy): Eukaryota > Metazoa > Chordata > Actinopteri > Galaxiiformes > Galaxiidae > Galaxias > Galaxias rostratus. The sequence goes on along the minus strand of JAVQJS010064995.1, from coordinate 11,983 downwards.
GTAAGGCTCCTGCGTGCTGTTAGCCCTGCCAATTCCCCAGAGATCAGTCGTTCCTGTGCCAATGTTCACTCTCTCTCTTTGTCCTTGTGATTCGATTGAACTTCTAGTATTGAGTGTATTTTCTTAGGGCTTTATCTTCCGCCTCGTTGCACAGTTAAATCTGTAAAGCTGGTGTTCCCAGTCGGAATTATTCGAGTTCAGAGAGAAAATGTACTTGATCTTGGATTTGTATGATTCAGGCCATGCAGTGTCTATTTCGGGTACGGACATGATTCAAAGCTGCAATATATTAATACTTTCTTTTTTTTGGGTAAACGTTCCATCCAAAGCATGCATTTGAGCAATATGTTTACAGTATATGGTCCACGAACACGTGCAGCTTATGCTTTTCCCCTTTTTTTGTTAATACCGCGCAAGACAAATTGGCTGCATATTTTGTTCACACCTTTTTCAACCTGGGGATAGCACGCGTAATTCTCTCCCACCCTACCTGTGACAACAACCTGCAAAGTGCTCCCTGTGCCCTAATCTATGGTAGGGACTCGGTTCTGCTGTTGCGTGGAGATGTTGTTGTTATCTTTTGCCTCGGCTGTTTGTCCCTGTGGTTTTTGCATTTACGCACCCCACAGAATCACACAAGATGAAGGAAAAATATGCGAGTGTCGCCTAGGCAAGCATTTCTGCAACCAATGTGTTGCTGCTGTATCAAACAATGCAGGCCCACTGATGGCGTTCCATTTAAAACTGGCAGTCAAACCCTGGGTTTCGAATCAACAGATGGCCGATAGATTGATCTAAATATGAATAACGTAACTGGTTGGTTTGGAGTTGGTTCAAGTAGTGGGATACAACTGTCTGATCACATCTCCAAGAGCAAATGATGTCATCTGGAGAGAGGCTACTCAGTGTTGTCTGTGGAGAACTGCACTGGGAGATCCCTGTCTGGCTGCATTATTCATCCAAACTCCTTATTCTCAAAGGGAAAAGGGACTGCTGAATATTTAAAATATATTAGATTTTTTATTTAAGGGTAGACCTATAGAAAAAAAAATGACAGTAGCAGTAAAAACAATACAGGAGCCTTTGCCCCATTTTCTGCCCTCTAAGGCTGTCCAGGGACTATTTCCGTTTTTCCACGACTCCCAAAACTACTGTAAAATGGAACGCACCATAATGCCAGTGTTACTGTTTAAACGGGCGACTTGCTGCACTGCAAAGCACCACGTATTTCATTTAGATTTAATTTACACATTTTGTCTTTTCTCAGAAAGATCATTTGCTGTGTTGTATTGTGTGGCGTGGCCTCATGAGTATTCTCACACTCATCAGTGGAAGTCATCCTAAGGCATCCCTTCTCACAGCTGTCCCTTCAGAGGCCTCAGAATCGTAGGTCAGGGGACACACCACCTCACTGGCTCCAATCAGAACAGGCGCCACAGATTCTATAGGTCTATTTCACAATGCCCAAAACATCTCTCTTATTGCTTTTCTTCAGACCGTTGAAGATCCTGGTATATTCGATTAAATTTGTCTTATTATTGCCACACCATAATATTTCTTTCTTCACATAAAGCTACTTCAGAACCGGGACAGACTTTGGTTCTTTCAAAAACGATACACAGAGAAAAACATGGCAAAACTACTAAGATCCAAACAAGTTGAGCAGAGTATTGATCCATCTGCCTCTGAAGACACTGTCATGTCACCTCTGTGTTTAAGTGTTATCCTGTCTGGTTCAAATGATCTGCCCGTCAGTTTCGGGAAAAAATCGTCTGTGTGATATCTCTTTGTGTTTTCTAAGCTCGGCTTTCAATGGAGCTAGTGTAGAATTGTTGTAAAACGTTATATGTATTAAACATTTGTTTGACATATATTGTTATCTGCCCACAGCTATCTGCCAATTCAATGTTTCGAGTGTGATTTCAGTCTTTTCAGTTTTTTTTGTTGTTGTGCCGTTTTAAAACAAAAAAGGTGTGTGTGTGTGTGTGTTTGGATTGCACAATGTGTCATTTATCAAGTAAGCTCACCTAGTATTCAACATGTTAGGCGTAGTTTACGCTAGACTTAGCTATGTAATTCCCGTTAAGAGTTGTCATGCGGTTTTCTAAATAAAATCGGTGTAAACTTTGAACATGATTTTGAAAAACGCTAAATGTGAAAAAGGGCCAGAAGCTAGACGGCAGAGTGCAAATTGCTCCGTGGCTGATCTCCTAATCCAACTGCAAATTTAATTGATATTTAAAGGGTGGGGGTCCAGTCGAAAGTGCTGAAAGGGTACAAACTACCTCGGGCTCAGGTGTGGTAACAGGAGGAGGAACTGAAAGGTACTTTCCGCTCTGCTAATGTACACCTCCTTGAATGTTAAAACACCTTCCATATTACACTCACAGCACTAATTTTCATGTTTTCACTCCGGTGTAAGACAATCGTTATCCTTTGTTTTGCACTCCCACCTGAATCCCCCGGACCCCTCCCCCAAAAAGAAGCCACCTACGTATGTGTCCGAATCACCCCTGTGTCTAATGTTTAGCCACGTGCCTCGCCATTTCTGTTGCAGAGCAGTCCTGCGTAACTCCTAGAGCTGCTGCTGCAGGCCTGTGAAGGTGTTCGGCTGGTGTTAAAGCCATGGTGGAACATTAACGCCACTTGTTGGAGCACGCTGCTGAGGCTGTGACAAGGTATGGCCGCCCTTCACGAGAATGCCTGCAGTGTCCGTTCCTTATGCTTTTTTTGTGTGTGCATTCGGTGCAGAGCGACGATCTAGTTCCGTTTAGGCGAAGCAATCGCCTTCATAAGTGCCACACTTCATCAGTGCCCTGTGTTGTCACATGATTGTTGTTAAATAACACAACACTTTGTTTGCAGGATGGAGATTTAAGTTGCGGAAACACACAAGTTGTGTGACATTTTTTCTTTTCCTTAACTCGGAGCACTATTCTTCCCTGTAGAATTCAGAGATGATCATTAACCTTTGCTGTGGTTCCTTCACTTGCCTGGCTGCATTTCCTCTTTATCTGGATCCTGGCCCCATATGCCACTTTCCTATTTCCTGCCTGTGGACAGCAGGGAGCAGTTCTATTATCACCTTACCGGAGCTGTCTTTGAATGTGAGAGGCAATTCCATTTCACTCTGCCATGGGGAGGAGGAAAGTGGTGTGCCTTACAGAAATTGGTTTAAGGCTACATCTTGTGGTAAAAAAGACCAGGACATTGTTTTTCTTACTTATATTGTCCGGATGCTTTGCTGTTCTACAACGAACCCTGTCTAATACGTAGATATGCAGTGAACGTTCTAAATCACTACAGAGGTTAACTATCGTGTATTGTTGTTACTGTATGTGAACACCTCATTGTAAGATTCACTTAGGAGTGGCCCTTCTGAAATATTAATAGACATAAACCAGTGATATTACGCTGCTGTGAAGCAGTGCTAAACATATTGAAGACGTCTCGAATGCTTTCAATCTCGAGTGTTCACTCAGCCATTTTGTGCAGTGAGTGTACTGTAAGGCGGTACTATTTCGGGGCTGCCTTTTTGGATTTTATTCCAGCTTTTATCAGCCACTACTCTCTTGAAAAGGGGAGGGGTGCTTGACAGTCTTGCTCCTAGATAAATTAAACATGAGAGCGATAATCTGTGGGCCTCTCTTTTCACACTGCATTCCCAATGAGCTGTGTGTTGGCCTGCTGTTGTTGCCTGTGATTTTAATGAAGATTTTTCTTGTAACACGGCAATTGCCTGTTTGCTCCCAATTTCCAAATATCCTCTTCAAGTAGAGAAGGCAGTGTTCTGTAAAGAATGTTAAATAGTAGAGGGTTTCATTTGATGTAATGAAAAGTATCTCTTCTTTGCAATGCCATTGCATGATTTGTGTATTATGGAAATACTTGTTTCTATTCATTGAGAAATCGGTTCTCATTGGTTTCATATGATACGAACGCGTTGCCTTTTCATACCAACATATTTTGTAATACAATGTATTACAAAATAACAATGTAGTTCTGAACTGACTTATTTGAAGTTGAAATAAAAACATGTATTAAAATAAATGACCGCTAATAAGTGAGCCCTAGTTTTGGAGACAAGGCCAAACTATAACATTTAATGATCAGAAATGTGGTCCTTATCATGCCTCTTGGTTAGTGAATAGAACATCAGAGAGGGCCACTGGAATACGTGCACACTTCATGGATTTGCTGCTCTCAAGATGGAATTGATGTTTTATAAATAATTTCAAAGTTACAAACATTTGCCGCGCAATCACAGAGATTCAGTGACATTCATTTGGCATAAGTCAGTTTCATTTCGGTGTGCGTTTCATCAAAAATGGCTTAAAAAGTACAGTTTGCCTGAATTTTTTATGCCACGGGCTTACTGGGGACAGTGGTGGATGTTCTTCACTTGCAGACGTCTGACAGTGCATGGCAGCAGAAATAACAAAATGGTCACAAACCCCAGCTGCACTCTCCTGGTCACACAGCCACCTGAATATTTCAAGAGACTAGCAACAAACCAAACAGTTGATAACAGTCCAGAAGCAGGTGATAAAAGAAATTTTAGTTGGGACATTAGCCCTTCTACTCACTTTGTGATTTCTGACATTATATCTTGGACAAATTATACACTTCAGTGATTTGCGGTAACTACGTTGGCAATTCAGCTGTGGGCCTTCAGAGGACGATCCGAACCAGATCTAAGAGGGCGGAGGAAAGGGAGACTGTAATGTGTAATAACATAATTAAAATCTGAGTAGTCGCAGTCGTTTTTTAGCTTTCAGACCACACTTATTTTTATGGGAGCCATAATCGTACCATGAAATACAGGAGCGTGTTGATAGCGATGTCTTCATAGTCTAGACTCTAGAGGAGGTCACAGAAAAGGCTAACGGAACAACATATCTTTTGACCTCTGTCTAGTGTTGTTCTTATTGTATTAGTAATGGCATGATTGCCAGATAAAAACTACATTACTTTGAGAATGCCAAGTACTTGCATTTTAGGTACTTGTATTTGAGTATTCCAAGTACCTTTGATGATGTATTTGGTCTCAAAATATACTTTATAGTTCATTTATAAATGTACTTGTAATTTACTCCATAACATCAAATTAGACACTTACCTTCCTTAAAACAGATTTTGGGGAGAAACAATACACACTCCATAGAAATAATTAATAAATAAAAGCAAAACAATCGACTGAATGGTAAGCTGCTGTTGAGATTTGAGACAAATTGAGCAGCCGGTGATATTCTTGATTAATCGATCAATAATGAGATTTAGTTTATTATATTGAATTGATTTGCACCGCTGGAAACATATTTCGTTCCATGCCAATTGAAGTTAATCATGCTGCAAGCATCCGCCTTATATAAGTTCTATTGTACGATGAGGGATCAGGCTAAGGACCATTTCGGAGGCCTATCAATTGCACGCCATGATCACCTGTCCTGAGGTTAATTTGCTGTCAGCTTTGTGGTCAGGAATCGCAAGGTGCTCCAGGAGAGCGAAAAGGACATCAATAATGAGCGGTAGGAGAAGTGCACTTCTGGAGAGACATGGGCGCGTGTCTCTGTGTGTCCAGGGAGGAGGGCTAATAAGGGTTTAAAAGCCACAACTGTCCGCGCCGGCCCTTAGCAGACCACCAGCTGTCTGCTTTTCCAGAGAGAACCCTGATTCTTTCTGACAGAGGAGATCACTAGTCGGAGAAGACCTCAGGGGGCAGGAGTTAGGTTAGCATCAAACAAACAAAGCAGCACACGTCTACAACAAATTAGCCCAGCTAATTAAAGTCTTAAGGAAATGATTGCCTTCTCTTTTCTTAGGAAAAAAGCTGCAATAAAAGGATAAATATGTCAACTTGATTTATTGATGGACATTGCAATGTGACATCTGGCAAACAACATATAAATAACTTAAAAGCCATCTTAAATGCATTCCCATGAAATTTTTAGTGCCACTGTAATATAAGCCACTACCTGTCATGAATCCCAAATAACCTTGGCTCTCTCCTCTTAGTTCATCCTAGTGTGCCTCATCCCTTATTACTGGTCTGACAGGGAAATGTTTACCCATCCGACAAGAGACAAGCCATTTCATAGTCAAGAAAAGCAATTGCACCTGACTGGGGCAGCACACTATGTCCCCATATCCTTGCTGGCAATAATTTTGTTGTCATTCTGTGAGCTGTGATCACATCATTGAAGTGACAGTCACGGGCATTAGGTAAAGTCCCTGAGCTGGTGTTCACTTTCAAGCTTTTTCTCTCCCTGTCATTCACATTGATTAGATGAGACCCAGCTGGCGAACATATTTTGGTGGCACACTATTGGATACCTAAGCTCTTAATAGTTAGTCTAAAAACTACTAAAGGAACTGTTAAAAATACATATTAAAACTAGAACATGGTATGATATATTTTGTCAAGCCTTAGAATTAGAAGTACTTTATTGATTACTGACATTTTCTAAAATACCCTTTCTGATGTTAGGTTCGTAAATCTTTATTAATTCTCAAAAGTGCATCGTTACAATAAAGAAACAATCAAATACAATGCCTTTTAAAAGCGTGCATTTCGTACTGTATTGTAACACATGATTGAAACACATTATAACTTTTAATTATTAACAACACAATAAAAAAACATATATTTTAATAAGCATACAGTTTTATATATTATTTCAGGAAGTGGTGCGTTGACATCACCTGGTCAGTGGAGGCTCATTGAACACAGAAGGTGGAGTTCCTTTTTTAACCTGAACAATGACTCCCTGAGGGACTGGCTGGCCATAGGCCACGGGCATGGATAATTAGCCCTCTCCTTTGTGGCTATGGCCACTGGCTGGGCTAATAAGAACAAAGTAGTTGGACTAATAAACAACAAAAGGAAGTACATAGCGTAGTGGTGGTGTTAATGTAGGGGGTGGTAATGTAGGGTAGAAGACGGCATGCTCTATTCAACAATTGGTTTGCTCTACCACCAACCCTGTTTGCTTATTAAAGATCAGTGATGGAAGTGAACCCTAATCCTGTAATGAGGAGAGCAAAGAGTGGCCTGCTGCAACTTGGGCACAGGCAAGTCCATGCTTGCACGTTTCACAGGAATAGATTGCTGGACCATATAGCCCCACTGTAACGACCTCTCTTGTTAGCCTTACATATGCATTACTTTTCATTAGAAATAAACCCCCCACCCACATACAAAACTCCATATCGCAGAAATTTAGCTTTTTAAAATCTGACAAGCATAAAAATGAATGTCACTGTCTGATTTAGTATACTTTACATCTTAGTTAATTATCCAGATTGAAAAAAAATGTTTTTAAACATAAAGAAAAACAATATGATTTTAAAATGAATGGTTCCTGACCATGGGAAGGCATGTATTTGTGTTTGAGGTTGTGATACCGTCTAGTTATTATTCATAGTCAGCATATATTCGTTGATCTGGAATGCTTTTTTGGAGGATTTTTTTAAATATTTTTATTTTTAAAAGAATATCAACTACACAAAAATAAAAAACAAAACGAAGGCTAATCTCCGTGTGTTGCGCAAATTATTAAAATAGTGTGTGCCAGAACTGTCGCTGTATTAACAAAGTAATAAAAAAGTATACAAATGATGCGCACGCAGTCTGTTTGACAATTCTCTGCCTCAAAATGAATTTAATAAAATTTATACTTTATACCTTATTTTTGTCTGTATCATTGTTGTTATCTGAACTGTTAATTAATTAAGTAACTGGCTGTGGAATTTACCTTTACTCTGGATAAATATAACAATCACAAACATTTTAATGTAAGAACATGACCTGCCTGCCTTTTATTTTCGTTGTTAATACATATTTGTTAAAATTTGCTTCTCAAACCAAACAACTGGCAGATTCCAGATTCAGATTCCTCAGTATGTTACAAAACATCTACAGCCTTGAGTCTGAAACTCCAATGGTCGTTAAAATATGTACCCCACGCATCAAAATAACATCTAGTATATAATCGCTAAATTTCGTACAGAATATCCATATGTTTCCAAAACCAATGCAGAAATGTGCAGAGCTCATCTGATTATACTAATTAAGAACTGTCTAATTAAATTACTGTCTTGAAGTAACCAATTGAAATACTTGTTTCATTAGCAATAAAGGAAGAGTGATGAAAAGCAAATCCTTTCTGATAGCAGGATGGTGTCAATTGGCTAATTTGCTGCCTTACACTAAGTATCTGAAACCATAGGAAGGCGTTTTCGTTACGTTATATTAGACGTGTGCATAAGCCTGTGATTTGTTATAGCTTGAGCTAATTGTAGGTTGCCATTGAGCTATGCAGCTCGAGAATTGCATCTCGTCTGCTAGTGTACTCTCCAAGAAATGTATGAATGTGGGCAGTGGCTATCCCAGCGCCGATGAATCTCAGTCCTTGTTGCAGCACCATCCTATAATATCTCCAAGTGACAACCTGGAGAGAAGTTCACCTTTAAAAAAAAACTCTAGGGAGATGACGAATCAGTCAGAGGCAGACAATTTCCCCGACTCCAAGGACGCATCAGGGGACGTCCAGAGGGGCAAACTCTCTCCTGATCTTCACGGAGTCTCTGAAATTCGTCATAATTTCGATGGATCTGCGGGGGAAAGGTATATGCTTTCTCCATCTAGCCAACTTCAGTCAGTATCAGCAACTCCAAGTACCATGTTCCCCTATCCGAGCCAACATGGACCAACGCATCCAGCTTTTTCTATTGGGAGTCCCAGTCGTTACATGGCCCACCACCCGGTTATAACAAACGGAGCGTACAATAGCCTTCTTACCAACAGCTCTCCACAAGGCTACGCAGCCACGGGTTACCCTTATGCGCAACAGTATGGACATACTTATCAAGGAGCGGCGTTCTATCAGTTCTCACCAGCGCAGACAGGTCTTGTTCCTGGTAAAGCCCAGGTGTACCTGTGCAACAGGGCCCTATGGCTGAAGTTTCACCGACATCAAACGGAGATGATTATCACTAAACAAGGACGGTGGGTATCGAATTAATACACGATTACAATCACGTGAAAATAATATTACATCTATTTCCAGGAATGTACAACTGGCTAATAGTTTACTATAATTAAGACGGACAATATAATTAAAACGGAATAGTTTTAGTTTTAGTTACATGGAGATAATTCAACAGCTTTGTTTGTATCGGCAAGCTCACGGTATTTTATTATTTCTCAACAGGCGAATGTTTCCCTTTTTAAGTTTTAACATCTCTGGTCTTGATCCAACTGCGCACTACAACATATTTGTGGACGTTATACTTGCTGATCCTAATCATTGGCGATTTCAAGGTGGAAAGTGGGTACCCTGTGGAAAAGCGGACACGAACGTAACAGGTAGTTGATTTGAACTTGACTATTTAGCCAATTTAGGATTTGCCAAATTCATCAAATTAGCCAGAAACTAGAACAAGGAAATACCAAAATAAGTAAAATCGGTTTAACTAAAACATTTATTTTATTGTTCATACTTGTTTTATATAACAATGTGATGTATTAACGATACTTTTTCTTCTCTGTGCAGGTAATAGGGTTTACATGCACCCTGACTCACCAAACACGGGTGCGCACTGGATGCGACAAGAGATATCATTTGGAAAACTAAAGTTGACGAACAATAAAGGAGGCTCGAATAACACAGGACAGGTTAGATTATTTCACACATTTTCTCATTTGTTTCGGAAGGTTAACGTACTAGTTAATTAATCCATTAACGATATAGTCATAATGTAAGGTATGGAGACTGAAAAGTCAGTGGGGACAACCGAAGTATCCGTGAACATTGTGGCACATTTATTATTGAGACAAAAAATATATATTCTTTTCATTTTGATCTAAAGAAAATATTCGTATTTCCCCACAACAACGCGCAATATATTTGATGTTAATATTGTACATACAAAATACATTTATTGGGATATCATTTCGTTCTCATTGGCCAAGGAAATAAGGGAACCCATTTGGCCTATTTGACAGAGCGTTTAGCAATGGAGTCTACGTAATAACATTACAGTAATTTAGCAAACCCCTTTAGAAAAAATGAATTTATTGAACTTAAGTAAATGCATGGAGACCAGAAATTAGTAGTCAAACAAGTGAGTGACGGTCACAATTGCCCAGCTAAGAGCACATGCTTATTGCCCGCAGATGGTGGTTCTACAATCTCTCCACAAATACCAGCCCAGGCTCCATGTGGTCGAAGTTAACGAAGATGGAACTGAGGACTCCAGCCAACCTGGAAGAGTTCAGACTTTTACCTTCCCAGAAACACAATTCATCGCTGTGACAGCTTACCAGAACACCGATGTATGATTTTAATCAAGTCCACATTTATTTACAAATTTAAAAACTAGCCCCAGTCATAGGCAGTGTTAAAAAATGTAAGCATGTTGTAAATATTGTATTGTTTTCGCAGATTACACAATTAAAAATCGACCACAATCCATTTGCCAAAGGATTTCGCGACAACTACGACACGTAAGACATTTAAAATTTGTTTCGAAGGCACAACACTGTAGGTTTTTTAGATTAACGCTACACTATGGCACATCACCAGCCAAAGAACAGAAGTCCATTACAAATATTGCAGTTGATACTTAGTTAGAAGATATAGCTGCGCTCAATTACTAAAATGTTCTTGCTTCTACCCCCGGGTCATTCTTTCTTTAATTGAAATATTAGCCGTTTAAAAGTTATGAGTAAAGGACGATAAACCATAATTTTAACATAGACATTGTTTGATTGTGCTTATCTTATCGCTGTTTACATTTAGGCCATTATGCGTCTTGTTCGAATATCTAAGTATACGCCCAAAAAATAAGGCCTACATTTGACAACAAGCCAATTAATAGCTTTTGTTAAAATGTCTGATGTTCACTGATATTTAACAAAACATAAACTCTTTTATTAGATTCAATATACATTTCATTAAGTTATTTGAAAAAAAAATTATTGATGCAAATCCATGATTTATAATGACTTTTTTTTTTGCTCATTGCTTCGCGTTGCGCGTGTGGGTTCATTATTGCACACAGTTTGTAAATTGTTTGTCTGTTTTCTCCCCATCTTTTCAGTGTCTACACAGGTTGCGACATTGACCGCCTAACTCCATCACCGGGTGACTCGCCACGTTCACAGCTCATGCCTGGTGCGAGATATGCCATGGCTAGTTCTTTCCTGCAGGACCAATTTGTCAGCACTTATGCCAAATCTCGATTTCACCCTGGCGTAGGGACCGGCCCTGGCACAGACCGCAGCGTCCCACTTAGCAACAGCTTGCTATCTCCGCAACAAACCGAGGAACCCACAGTTGCTTCCCCACAGCGTTGGTTTGTCACCCCTGCCAATAACCGACTGGACTTTGCAGCCTCGGCATACGATGCCGCTGCTGCTGCTGATTTTGCCGGTAACGCAGCCACCTTGCTATCCTACGCAGCGGCTGGAGTAAAGGCGCTACCGCTGCCCACGGCAGGTTGTTCAAATAGGCCACTTGGTTATTATGCCGATCCGTCAGGGTGGGGCGCCCGGACACCTCCTCAATACTGTAGTAAATCCAGTTCAGTACTCTCTTGTTGGCCCAGTAATTCTGTTGGCGGGAGAACAGCTAACTACCTGGCGGATGATGTTGACGCCCTTCCCACAGAGAGATCACCCATTGGTGGTTCCGAGGAGACAAAACCTAAAGACTTGTCAGAATCAAGCTGGATAGAGACGCCATCTTCAATAAAGTCAATTGATTCAAGTGATTCTGGAATCTTTGAGCAAGCCAAACGAAGAAGAATTTCACCGTCTGCCACTCCAGTTTCAGAGACTGTGTCCCCGTTGAAATCTGAAATGTTGGCACCAAGGGAGTGTGATAAAAATTGCGCCAAGGACATTGGTTACTATAGTTTCTATCCGCATAGTTAGATACTAACAAGTGTGATTTTCTATCTATCTATCTATCTATCTATC
>JAVQJS010064965.1:0-15386 GCA_036024795.1 Galaxias rostratus | reverse complement strand
TGGAACAATCAAATAGATTTAATCGAAATTTTATTTATATTATAAGTTACATACCATACCCTCTTTAAATGTGTATTTTACCTTTAAAAAAGATATAACAATTGTTGTTTTTGCGACATAATGCCTTACCCTACTGAAAGATCTCAAAATCTCTACCTAAAAAAAAAGTTTTTTATTCCTTACTGTAGGCTTACAAACAGTTCAATAACATGTGGAAACCATTTGATCAGCTGCAGTAAATGACTGGGCTACTTGGCTAGCTAGAGGGGGAGATAGCTGGGCTTACGATTCACCATGGGAACAGGGCGCGAGACATGTCGAAACAATAGCAAAGAAAATTACAGAAAGACGGTTTTTGAAGAAATGCATAAAAATCTTGTTAATGTAACCAATTTAAGTAATTTATATCAATTTAGAAATGTAAAATGGCTCTAAAAATACATAAAACACATTGTATTAAAGACACCGCGAAAGTCTTAAGGTAGAACTTATTGCAATGTTTAGGATAAAAGATGTTTCTTACCGCTTATTAAGTTCCTAACGGACTGTTCCAGAAAATTTTACGGCATTATAATTACTCCTCTGTGCACGCCGTGCAGACAGCAAAACGTGTTTCCTATTTTGCAATAGGCTAATGAAAATAGATATTCCCGGTGGGATCATGCAATCGATGGATTGAGCGGCAACGGCTGGTACGAAAGGTACTGTACCACTATGAGTGAGTCTACAGTCTTGTTGGCATAGTTCTAGCAGTGACGCTGATAGAAGCCACAGGGAGGCAGGAGGAGCCTAGGTTAACCAAGATGTGTTTAGGTCTACATATCGCATTCTATTCATCGTGTAGGCTGATATGTGATTTTTTGTTTTGTTTTAAAAACAAACCCAAACTACGTTTTGTCTTCATAAGCATTTCGATTATTTTGGTAAAGAGCAAGTCAAGGAACGTTAAGCAGAGCCTGAAATAAAGGCCAGAGTGAGGAAGCTCAAACACGTTATTAATGCTACATGTTTTTGCTTTAGATTGCTTCTTTGTGCTGTGTCTATTTTATGATTTATATTGAATTTTCAAAAAATATAACGAGGTAGCCAGCGGAGGGCAGTAGTGTCGATACTGACATAAAATCGAGGAAGTGGTTTGTATGGCATATCAAATGCGCCAAAATTAATTAAATAAAGAATCTATCCCTCAATAATTGATTGTAAAAATACAATTATTATGAAATAATTGGCATTTTAAAAGAACAAAACGTTCAATTCACTTTTTGTTTAATAATGAATGTTTTGTCCTTTTTTTCTCTTCTTTTTTTTACAATGTTAATGTTCCGAATGTCACGTCAATTTCATAATGGTACTTTTCCGTACTTTTCTGTATTTATTTACTCTATTTTCGAAATGAAGTGTTCGCCGGTCCAAAGCCGGAAAATCTAGTCAGTCAAAAAAAGAAAACGGGTCAAGGTGGGGAGACCAATGAGAGGGACAGGTGGTCGAGAGGAGGGTCTACTACTGCTCGTCGCCTCCGGATTCCAAAATAGTTCTTTTCTAGCTAGGCCGCAGTTACAGTTTCTACTTGCTGGATTAATTGTGTCTCCGGCTGTAGCTTTTGCTCGTTGATCTCGGCTGTGGCTTTGCTCTTGCCAAGATTATCCAACCCCCACTTCTACTTTATTCAACATGTAAAACATGTAAGGCATACAAAGTTTAAAGGCTGCACACAAAAGAATGGGTAGGTCTCAGAACAAGGTTAAATCATTAAGATATCCGTCTAACCACTTGTATTGCTCTGAAATAACGCAACTTCTCACTTATACCAAATAATCACAGTCCCTGGGTTGTGTGTGTGTGTGTGTGTGTGTGTGTGTGTGTGTGTGCGTGCACGCGCGCAATTATTATATATTTGCATTTACAACCCTGAGGCAAACTGAGTTAATGAAGCTGTTGAAGGGAAACGAATTTGTCTAATCGCTAATCTGTCATTGTTAACAGAAAACAAAGGCTCTCTTGCTGAGACTGTAAGATCCGACTTTAGAGCCACTTCCTTACAAAAAAAATGTGTCTGTCACATTTAAAGTGCCTACTGTCAGGGAAAACCTGCAGCAGAATAGATGTAGCAAAAATAAGGTCGGTAATTATTTAGTTAAATAATACGTTGAATAAGTTATATACTCGCATTCGTTTTTTGATTACATAAAGTATCTGCTAAAAACACTGATGTATGCGTGACAAGCAAACATTTCTGGAATGACCCTCCCAGAAGGGAATTTTATAGTTGGGGAAAGGATCTTACATAAATTGTGTTTAACTCGGCGCCTGTGCACACAGGACGGATAGTGACGCAAACGGCGTGGTAGCTGTCTTTCGAAGGATACTTCAACACCCTGTATGACATTACAAAAACAATTCTAACACCAGTAGGTTTATTATTGTAGATGCTTTAACCATGCTATGCTATAACATGCTCCTTGTGTTTTGTTTGTTACTATAGCTGCGTAGCAATTTTTCGTCAAACCCTACACGCCGTAATTTTCTTCCCCGGTAGTTTACGGTGGTCTCATTTGTGAGAAACTACTTTGGATTCATATTTAGGTCATATAATTTCATGAACAGCACGCCGCTTGCACTGAATAATGTTTTGATTTTTTACATTTTCAACAAGTACTTTCAACATGGGCGGCCAAGTCTCTGTGGACGGAGTTCATGTCGTGGTTGTTGGTGGTGGATTCGGGGGCACCGCAGCTGCACACCAGCTCAAGTCCAAAGGGATACCTTTTACCCTCATAGATCAACGGGACGCGTTTCATCACAACGTGGCTGCTCTGCGAGCCTCTGTTCAAAGTGGTGTGTTCCTGTCTTACTTTAATTGTTCTTACTGCAGAAAACATTTTATTTTATTTTGTAATGTAAATTCACGTTTCATATGAATTGCACCTCTGTATACATTGACGGCAGCCTTCCTATGGGCAACTACACAATAGGTTAAATTACATGTATTAACATTTGACACTGCTATTTCTGAATTCCTTTACCTCAAGACTTCGCCAAGCAGACTTTCATCCCATATGTTGAAACCTTTGGAGAGAGTTTCTTGCAGGGCAGAGTTCTGCGAGTGGACCCAGAGACACAAACTGTCTTTCTAGATGGAGGAAAGGTACAGAATTTAAAACTGTCCTCAGGTATATTTGATTATATGTAGCATATGTCAAGGTCTGGTATTTTTCTTCTCTTTTTTATCCCACAGAAAGTTCACTACTCTCACCTCATACTGTGTACCGGCACTGATGGCCCCTTTCCTGGGAAATACAATGCTGTTGCCACGTACAAATCAGCCATCCAGAAGTATCAGGACATTGTGAACGAGGTAGGACACCTGGGTATCCAAGTTTTGTCCGTAGAATAAAGACATAGGTTGTGATTAATATTGAACACCTGGTGTTTACATCAACTTTTCTATCTTTGACAGTGACCACTATTTCTCATGGCTGTAGGAGGTGATTTGTATTTTCTGTACATATTTAGTTATTCACTTGACTACATCTTTAACAGAAAAACATCCTTGGTTTTTGATTGTGTCATGTTGATGGGTATCTAGCCCATCCGAAATGCCTTTACATGCCCAGACCAGTAATTTTACTCAGTGTTTATTCTGCATGTACTGACTGTGCATAACAAAGCAATTTCAAATAGACTCATAAACGGAGACCGACCAAATACTTAATTAGTTATTTTTATATTTTTCATGTTCAGTTCCAGGCTGCAGAGTCTGTGGTTGTGGTGGGAGGTGGGTCCACGGGTGTTGAAATGGCTGCCGAGATCAAAACAGAATACCCAGACAAGAAGGTGGGATGTCTTATTTTCTTTGACTTGTCTCCACATCATCTCAAATATAAACACTGTGCTACTGCAGTGCTTTAAACTATAAAATCTGCTTGTCTTTATATTCCCATTCCAGATGTTAAACTAAGAAACTCCTTGCCATCCCTCAGGTTGTTCTAATCCATTCCCACATTGGCCTTGCTGACGCTGAGCTGCTGTCCAGCGTTCGTCAGCAAGCCAAGGAGGTGTTGCTGGAGAAAGGAGTGGAGCTGCTGCTAGGTGAGCTAGCTTTTTTTATCAGAAATGTATGATAGGCATGGGCTGGTAGCACTGGTGTGGCTGGCTTACTGTTAACATCAGAACAAAGATTAATATGTACAACTACAAAAAAAATCATTCATATTTACAACAGGAATTGTTAGAAGTCTATTAATTTATTTAATGTAATCAATAATAATCACAATAAATTGCACCATTTGTTGGATTGAAAAACTTAACAGGATAGATTTTTATCCATTGCTGCTTTGTTTTTAAACCAGGACAGAAGGTATCAAACATGGAAGAGCTGGAGCTGAATGTGACTAGAAGCGGCATGATTGTCAAGACAGACAAGGGCATAGAAGTCATTGCTGATCTGGTCATCTCCTGCACTGGACTAAGAGTCAACTCAGCTGCCTACAGCTCTGGCCTCAGTGAGTCGCTGCTTTCAGTCTCTCCTCTACTAGAGGACCTCCAAGATCACCTCTATCTTTTCTAAAGCATATATTTTTTTATAAGCGCATTCCAATGTTTGTGACCACCAGGTGGAGACTTTGAACTGTTCAATTCTGCTCCACATCAGAAAGTCTTTTCTCTCTCACTTTTGTTTTCTATACGTATGTTACCAATGAACTTCAAGTATGGTAAATATTTAAATCTAACGATTCAGGCAGGTCTCTAGCAGAAAATGGAGCGCTGAAAGTGAATAAGCACTTGCAGATTGAGGGCTACAGCAACATCTATGCCGTTGGTGACTGTGCCAGCATCCCCGAGCCGAAAATGGCCTACCACGCGAGTCTCCATGCTGGCGTTGCCGTTAGCAACATCACTAACTGTCTAATGGGGAAAGCCCTCTCCTCCTATCACACAGGTGACTCAAACAAAGTTTTGTTGATTTAATGATGAAGTATTTTTCTTATTTAAGTAAAGAATTTATCTTATACAATTATGTTTATATTTCTTACCCCTGTAACTCTGTAACAAAAATAGCTTCTTTTGTAGCAAAGTAGAGATTGAGTGATAAGCAAGTGGTGGGACTAAACCATACCGATGCCTGTATTGGCAGTAACAGTGTAACGTTTTGTGTGTCTCATCTTCCTTGTAGGGAACATCACTATGTTGTTGGCCATGGGCCACAACGATGGTGTGGGCCAGTTTAATGGCCTGAGACTACCCCGCTGCCTGGTCACTCAGGGCAAGAGCAAAAACCTACTGGTTTGGAAGAGCTGGAGGGAGATGGGACAGAAGTCCCCTTAAAACACCACTTTACATTCTAAACAGCATACGTGAGAGCCTTTGGCTCTTAGTTTCTGCCTTGTTTACCTTTTGTACTTATCAGATCTGTAGAAGGAAGTGGCCAAATATACACAGTGGAAAACAACTGCTTGGTGGGAATGTGCAGTGACTAAAGTGCCTTCTTAATATATTGTTTGAGACGCGCCCAATACAGGGTCTTGTTCATTGATTTTTTGTTGTTGTTGTTGTAAAATCCAAAATTTGAAGTACCACCATACATATTTCTCTAACGTGTTTAACCTGTTAAATGAATACAATTAACACAGGTGCTGATAATGTGTAATTTGTTATAATAAAGTCATAAAGTTGACAGTTAATTTACATTTATATTTAATTATTCTTTCAATGTAAGTGAATTTAATAATTTGATAACTAGTCATATATGCAAACTTTTGTGGATACTACAAACAGACAAATCCCAGCATATAGCCAGTGATCACAAATTCAATGCAGTTGTATGAACAACTGCATCATTCTATCACAGTACCATGACGTACGCTGTATGAAAAAGAAACCATGTTCAGATAAATAAAAAGTAGACATTAAACATATGAAATCAAGTTTTAGACAAAAGTAGCACTGTAACCGAATATCAGGTGACACAATCTAGTGTGAACCAAGAACAGGGTTATTTTAATCAATATTATCTAATAGAACTTTGTAAAACTTAACATATTTAGGCATACAACACAATTTATTGCCATAACTGCAGATAGAAGTACCTGAAGAAATTTGCCTAATGTACAAGTCAGTAGAAAAGTATCAAATGTAGAGTGCATCATTATGCTTGGTGACAGTCGTTGACAAAGACGTGTTCATTTAATTATATGGGTGGAAATGGCATGCAGCAGTCTTTATGATTTCCCAATAAAAATAACTTCCTGAACATATTCAACTTACACAAATTATTTCAGCTCCATTAATCATTACAGTTTACAGTGATGCCCAAGATTCCATGCATCTGACTTTTTTCCAACCTGTCCAAGTCAGAACATTGAGCTTGGCATTTAGGCCCCGCAACAGTCATTTAAATAATTAAAAGAAACATTCCACTAATATTAAAGTTTTATTAAGACATAAGTATTAAAAAAAGCATTTAAAACCCCTGACGTTGGTTGTGTTTTCATTCATAAGACATTTTAAATCCAACACACAGTACATCAAAATCCCAGTGGAATTAGCTTCCAATGCAGGGTTCTAACTATTCATAAGTTTTCAGCTTCATTGGACACATTTTAAAGAAAAGTAGTCTAAATGTATTAAGCAAGGAACTTGATACTTTTGACATAACACAAATATTAATCTTTAGCAAGTACAAGTGGGACAGAGCATTATGACACCTTCACCTTGAAACCCCATAATTTGGTTAAAAAACGATTCGTCAGTGGGCCATAAAGAAGGTTATCATCAGTCTAACCCTGGCAACCAAATCCTGGCCATTACCCACCTTCTAATGCAACAACATGACAGACACAGTTAAGACCACTTGCAATTTAACTGAACAGAAATACAAACATGGGTCAAACAGTCATGAAAAAAAACAAAAACCTACAGGAGACACCAGAAAAAAATAAGACAATCTGGCAATATACCAGTTGCCATCATATAGTCAAATAAATAAGTAAATAAATAATTATCAATTTAATTAACAGCAGCTAGGCTTAAATATTTTGTTTCTAAGCACCTTCCCACACAATGGAATGTTATCGTTCTCTAGAATGTACTTAACAGCCACCTCCTAACTTGTAAAACAATCAAGTACAACCTGTAATGTGCCATTTCAGTGATGAGTCAATAGTTGATGAATGCCAAATCTGAGGGCAGAGAACATGGGAAGGCAAGCGCCACCACCCTCCACTGGTTCTTCACTGAGGGGAGTGATAAACCAGTTATTCCAGACACAGAAACTCCGGTGTCCATTCCTACAACATTTTCAACACAAGACAGGGAGCCCTTGCCAATTAAAAGACACAACCTTTTCCCCCTCTAAACACTGGGATTTGTAAACACTGCTATTGTTATTCTCAATAGAAGAGGAATGCCAAGAAACTTCTTATAACTACATATCTTACAAAGTTACTTCTGACGCATGCATAATGG
Organism: Galaxias rostratus; assembly: GCA_036024795.1. NCBI lineage: Eukaryota > Metazoa > Chordata > Actinopteri > Galaxiiformes > Galaxiidae > Galaxias > Galaxias rostratus. The sequence continues at coordinate 7,922 of JAVQJS010064965.1, read as the reverse complement.
CAATCCAAAAGAACTAACCCACCCCAGCCCTTTTTTAGGTACTTCAATCCACACATGGCATTCCACCTAGTCGCTCTTGGAGGCCTTTGGGCCTGGCCCCCGGATGTAGGTCTGATAGAAGAAGGAGGCAAAGAGCACCAGGTAACTAAAGTACATGAGTGTAGCCCACACAATGTTGTCCAAGTAAGAGTGGCAGTCACCCTGGCGCATCCAGCGGAACACCAGCCCACTGACCATGACGCCCATGACCATCTGGGCAATCTGGGAGCTGGTGATGAGCATGGCGAGGGGCCGCGGCACTCTGAAGCCGGCTGCCCGGGCAGCATAATAGCTGTACATTAGTGCATGGACAAAGTAGTTCATGGTCATGAACCAACCGCCGCCAGCCACCATGTCCTTGTAGGAGTACCAGGAGTAGAGTAGCACAGTGATGTGGTGGTACCAGTGGAGGAAGATCAGTCGCTGCTTACGGAGGACAATAAACGCGGTGTCACCTGGTGGAGCAAGAAAGGAGGCAGTGTCAACGGTGTTAACGTCAGGATTAGCTTTTCACTGAGAGTCACTCGTCCGGCTGGTTGGTCGGTTTCTTACTGCAAGAAAGACGGCTCACCCAGTTCCGGTGCTTTGCTCAAGACAAAGGCATAGGCCCAGAATTTGCTGACTGGTCCGTAGTAGAAGCTCTGGTCGCAGATTGAGTGTCTGAAGCCACTCGTTGAAAGGATTTGCACCATGTACCAGCCTGTACGAACAGCTCCAATTATACTGTGAATAAGAGACAGATTCAGCCTAAAACAAAACTTTACATTTCTATACTGCAAGAACAGCTACTGTTGAATAATTCGGGTTGCAGTTCAGGACAATAAAATAGAAAAAAAAAAGCATTTTTAATAAACAGGCTGACCCAATTGAGCAAACAACTCCTCCAAGCACTATGGCATGCAAGTGGTTGTGGTTTTTAGATTAAAGTATGACATTGTTTTCCATTTGCTATTAAAGTAATGATGGCTCCAACCTGTTTTGTTGACACATTACCAGAGTACTCTCTCATTAAATACATGTAACTATTTCGTGTCCCCCTAAGACATAGCAACCCCAGCCAGAATCCTATAATGAGATCTGTTGTACATATCTTAAAAAAATACTTTTTTGCCTAAAAATTTAATCATATTGTCTACTTTACATCAAGCTTTTCCATTAGACACAATTCTGCGAATTGTAGAATACATCTATTTTCAAGTAGCTTTAAATAATGAAAGCACATTTTCACAGTCTCCTACAAACCTGAAGATGGCCAGACTGAGTGACCACATTATCAGTGGCCGACGAAGGTTCCATTTCTGCCTATCCTTCATGAGCTGTTGACCTCCAAATACCAAAACAGCATACAGCCCACAGAAAACAAATGACTTGCTCCTGGAAATAGGGATGAGAGGAAAATGTTTGTAGCCAACTAATGCAGTAAGGCCAAATTTAATTGTAAACGCTTATTTAAAAAGAGAAATAAAACTCTTGGAGATCTCGGATACTTTGGTCCATAGTATTTCTTCAACTGAAAAACATTTCTTATTTTAAAGCAACACGTCTGAAAATGTCCATGTTGTCGGCTTGCAATTTGTCAAATTTCCAGAACAGGTGTTAATTTGCTCATGTAGCCTTCATTGAAGGATTTGCTGGGGCCACGTGAAAGAGTTGATTGCTTGACACAAAAAAGGAAGAAAAAAGAAAATGCTACTCACCAGTTCTCTTGCATCCATTCTATAGCGAAACGCTCATTAAATCTCCGCTCAAAAGCATATTCAGCGAGTTTAAGTGTATCGGTCTCATTCATTTTTAGGCGACCTACTTAACTTAGTCTAGCTGTGAACACCTGTGACACTCTCTTTGCTATATCAATTCAGGATACTGTCTGGGTACAAAATGTCTTTTCATTTACTACGCATCAATAAAAATACCAAGACGACTGAGTCATCAATCAAATGGGGCTGCTTTAGATGATTTCGTTGCGTGCCAAAACTTAACCCGTCTTTGGTCTGCTACTGCTAAGCTTTGCGCATTTTTGAAGACTATTGGCACTAAGGGGCGTGCACTTTTTCTACCCAATCGCTGAATAGGTTAATTTGTTAAATGTAAAAATGTGTAGTACGGCTGCAAATGATGGAGGGCGTATTCATTCGGGTAATGTCGTCTACCATGTACACTGTTAGAGGATTGTACTTCGATACATGCAGCCCACGAAGATTGTGTTTGTCCGTAAAAGCAACATGAGGAGTATACATGTATGTATGAGAAGTATGATTATTACACAGCAAAATCGCTAGTGTTCATTTAACACCCACAGTGTTAATTTTAACACCGGAAAAGTGTCTATATGTGTCCACACTGCAGTGTGTTAAAGTAACACTATTTAAAGTACACACAGTAATAGCTCATAAGCACACATGAAAACCACAGGTTAACACAAGAATTAATGTACACTCACCATAATCATTGTAATCCTCCTGAGCAGACAAAAGTTCATCCAAGTGAGTACCAGAACGAAGGCCTTTGCAGTCATTGATAATTCTAGGTTTGTAGAATGTTGGCCATTTTGCTATGAACTTGGCCGAGACGTCCTGTCCAAAGAGCATTGTGAAGTCTTGCTCAATCTAGCGCATAGAAAAACCATGTCAAAACATAATGCAAAACACATAATTAGTACATCAGGCTACGCTTAATTTTTCTTACCAAGCCCGGTGTATCCAAGAATCGAGGGAAGTGATCTAGGATAAGCAAAGACTTGTCTGGATCGTGTAGCATATTCTGTCGATGCTTGAACGTTGCCGTCATTTTCACCTTGACAACTGGTTGGTCCATTGAATGCTTCATCATGGACATTGCTTCTCTGCATTCATCACCAGACAGCTGCTCAGATGTTGATGTCTCCCGCCAGGTCTTAGGGCCATCTTGATAAGCAGTAAGTAGACTTGGAACTCCTTCTGGAGTCTCTTCCAGTGTTGCGCTGAACCGTTTTTAATCTGTATGCCAGGTAACCCTGGCCACTGAGAGGATCATAGTACTGTTCCTTTGAGACCACAAACGAGAAAAGGTAGTGTTGTATTAAAACTCAAAAGAATGTGACGACCCTGCAGAATTCCTCTCTAGTTCATTGTGAAGCTATTGGTCCTTATGAGGGATTCTGAACAAAGATTCTCCCTTTAAAACCAAATTAGGCTAAACTAGGTGTTCTTGCTGATACTCACATAACCAGTTGGTGAAACTGCATCCTTCAAAGGGTTACTATTCCAAGGGCATAGGTGGCACGGACATTGACTATTGGGACCCTTCTATACAATATCAAGCAAAGATTAAGATAAGGTCAGTTTTAAATTAAGTTAAAACAAGTTTAACATGACCAGTGTATGCAAGTTTTATCATTTCTAGAATGGATAGAAATTTTAAAAAAAATTCAATTTGTTTAGTTGGCTCTTCATTTGGCAGTCACCCATGAGATTCAACCATATCTGCCACCAAGATATTGATGAGTTTCCTTCTGGTTTGATCAGTAAGGGATTTGGGTCTGTTGTACTCTTTGAATATTTCTTCACCCCCGGGTTTTTAATGCAGAGCTACATAGACCATCTGCAATAGAAATGTAACATGTAAACCTGATAAGCAGTTTGAATAAGGTTGTTTGTAGAATGAACTAAATAATTCTAAATAGAACTAACTCTAAATAGAACTAAATCACTCACATCTTTTGCCACCTTACTGTCAGGTGGTCCTTCTAACAGTTGCCTTCTGTGACCTTTGGTGCCCTCTGTTATTACAGTGGAGCCACTTGATTTGGAGCTTGCAGACTCCACCAATGACAAAGACCCATGATCTGAGCAGAAGGTGGCCTCAAATACCTCGTTCTCAGCTAAGGGAACAGGAAGAGATGTTGAGCAACCTGGTTACAGTGACATGAAACTAGGTTTGCTGATCTGCAGATGCGCAAATATGAACTTTCGCAGCTGTACCGACAGTAACATCATGGTTTCTTGTCCTACTGCTAAATATATTTAGTGCACTCCTTCAGATAAGAGTTTGCTAAATGCTCTTAATGTAAATGCAATGAAATGGGCTTGTTCCTTACCAGAGTCCTTAGTGACCACCTTAAATGAGACTGCAGCATATCTTACTAGTTCATCGAAAATATCAGCTGCCACATCAACTCCTGAGGAGTCTTTCAGGTCAACATTAGTTCCGTCTGGCAAGTTGAATTTAGCTGAAACCGAGACAAAAACTATTACTCACATCAACAGGACTACACATGCAAATCAGCAATGCCTTATGGGCATTGGCTATCTTTCAGCTTTCATCCAATCAGTTTACTGAGAAAAATACCCATTTACCTTCTTGAATGAATTCTAAGAAATCGTAGCTGTCATCCCTCATTGGAATTTGTACCCATTTCAAGACTCCCTTGCACTCCACTAGAATCAGCATTTCTTTAAAATAAAACACAAAGATGATTATTAGCAATCTAACCTGTCTTCATTTTGTTTACTGATGATTGTGATGACAGGTGTGTCGAGACTAGGGTTGACACCTTGTAGTCATTACTCGATTAGTTGGCAGGCCTGCTTTTGGTCAGAGCACAACTTTTCTCGTTATGAAACAAGAATTTGATTATTTTCAGGGCGAGAAGGACTGATTAGGTTTAGTTCTATGTTTGGAAATGTATTTTTAATTTTTTTCTTATGTGGGCTTTTCTAGATTCTAGACCCATTACAAGTCGCATTAGATGGCAAATAACATAGGATTTTTTAATATATATATATTTTTTATTTTTTTACAATTATAAATGGTACAATATAACATTTTAATGCGACACAAGGGTACATAAAACAAAATTCAAAGAACAACTATAGGGTAACGCGATCGAATCCTCTAAAACGGTTTCTATGTCAACTCTGGAAGGTCAAGAAGGTAGCTAGCAAGCGGCGACAGCACGTTTTGATGTTTGTGTTTAGCAAAGCCAACGGCTGTAGCTCGATGAGGCCGTTAAACTAACCGGAACGGACGGTTATATAGTTAGGTCTGCTTGACTACTTTATGAAGTTGTGCTTAATTAGCTAGCCGCTGCATAGCTTTCTGATAAGTTACCATTTTATTTATTTACAAATGGCACTATTTTATGGTCAAGTCACGACAGTTTTTTTTGGTTTGCTGATTATGGCAGTTTTTGCAACTGCCAATCTGAATTATTCCCGATCAATAGCAAAAGCAAAACCAGAGACAGAGGCGTTCTTAAACAACGATGAATCACCACTTGAATCAAAGCACCGTCTTTTAAACTATGTTGATTCATCAGCTTCACATACAGATTATAACCAATTCGTCCGACATCTTAAAAATGTACTGAAAGGTAAATTGGAAAATGTTGGCTAACGAGGTTAGCCGGAGGAACAAACAGAAAGTAACAACCGCGTTGTCTAGCGATAGCATGCAATGTTTTTGGTTTGGATAATTTGTGAAGATCCACAAAATTATTGAGTGGTATTTTGCATTCGGTAACCGATTCATTAAGTTAATATTATTTATGGGCTTAACATTACAGAGCTACACAAGTTTGATGGAATTTACGGGGAGACCTTGCCTGGGAGCAAAGAAGAAAATTATTTTGGAAATGAACAAGTCCAGCTGATAAGGACCCTCCTTACACTTTTACATTACAACAGAACAACATTAAATGGTGGGCTTCCACCATTATATGAACAACCATAATTACTGCATTTTCATAAATAGGATTGGGTTTAATCAGAATTTAAATTGGTCAGACTATTGATTTAAATAACATTTTATCTTTTCAGATAATAACTTGCCAAGAGGAAGAAGACAACATGCTGGGAGAAAAATTAAAACCAATGTTAACATATTGACTGACCCTTCCTACACCGAGTTAATTATTAGTGCGAATTTGATCCTTGGCCTCGCCGTCTTTATGTTCCTCATCGCAGGTGCTTTACATTGATATTAGAAAGAAGAACAATATACATATTTGCAATTTTATCAAGCTTTGTGTTGGTTTGCGTTGCATTTATTATTGTGTTTTTCTCTTAAGTGTTTATTGCTGATGCATCGGTAATCTCGAAAGAAGCATGGACCAGATCTAATGCTATTGCTGTAAAGAAAATGAAGAAACAACAAGCTGAAGCAGAGATTGCAAAAGCATCACAAGTTTTATTTTAATTTGAATTTAATTGTGTTAGAATAAAATTGCTGTCTTTGATCAGTCGGTTGTTAATGCTCAATTCTTTTTTTCTTGGTTTCAGGCTAAGCAAAAAAGCAATATTATTATTACTGTCTTCTTTCTGTTTATTTTTAATTTGTATTAAAAGTGTTTCTTTTTCTCTTTTGTTTGCATCGGTTGCCCTCAACATAGATTGAATCTTTGTATATCAATCTACTGTGGCACAAACACACAGGTGTTCTAGAGGAAGTTAAACCAATGATAGAATCAGAATTTTTTTGCATGTAGCTGGCATATACGAATAACTACAAGATGGTTGATGTCTATCATTTTAAGACAGAATCTATGAATAGTTATCAAGGCCTTTTGATCAGAATTATGTATTGCCTTCATTCCCACACGATCAACTCCTTCATTGACCAAATAATGATTAATCAAGGATCAAAGTCTCTGGGTCAAATCAAATGTTTAACAGAAATTAAAAATATTGGTGGAGTAATGTACCATATAGCTACATCACCTCAGGATTGTTAAGTACTATTGAAAATGTTTAAATGAGCATGTTATGCATATTTGATAGGCTAATATGGGCAAGGAAACACTGGTTGAAAGTGGCAAGACGGACCAAATTGTTTTATTGCTCTCAGCGTGAAGTAAGCTGACCCCAAAGATTTTACAAGGGATGCTTTAGTTGATCACATGTAAATTGACCAGATCTTCAGATTAACTTTTTCCCTTTCTGTCTGATTTTGTACATCCCAAAAGCGGGTTGGCTTATCCAGTTCAATGAGCTAGCTTTATCCTTGAGCACGATGCAAACAACAAGCATGAAAATGGTGCTACAGGTAGTAAAACATGGGAGAAAGGCTGTCATCTAGTGGGAAGTATTAAAAGTGCACATGATTGGACAGTATATTCTGGAGATGCATCTACTTTTAACTAATTACACTATTTAGACCCTGTTCGTATGAATCAATTTCCACTGAGCGCAACAGCTACAAAGGTTATACCCAACACTACACCCCCAACACACACACAGATTGATCAAGACATGATTTTGGACAAGCATTTAGTTATGTAAAAAGTGATTAACATAATTGCTACTTTCAGCTATCATCAAAAGGCAGCGGATCGAACTGTTTGGTTAACTTGCTAATAATTTCTTCAGTAAAAAAGGAAGAATCTGATTTGTTGTCTACCAATGAATAATCGTTGCCCCAATCTTTCACCCTATCCAATGTTGATATACTTTGTGCCATTCAAGATACTAATATATTCAATTTGAGGTAATCTGTTGTGATCGTTTTTATCTAATCTCAATTGTACAGTCTGAACTCAAATACTTCATATGTTCTGATATTGTTTCTTCCTCTGATCTTCCTACAGGTCGGTCTCTGTGTCTCGCACTGCATGTTAACACGTAAAAATATCTATTGTAATGTATAAATTACCTGAGAGGATGAAGAGCAATGGATGTTTCAAGAAAAATAACTGTGAAATCACAATGTGGACCAAGTGAAGGCAGAGCAGCCAAAATGGTCTGTTGCAGGTGTGACTAAGCGTTTGTGCAGATTACATTGTGCAACTTGTGCATGTGTCTGTGTGTGTAAATGTATGTGTGTGAGTGTGTGTGTGTGTGTGTGTGTGTGTGTGTGTGTGTGTGTGTGTGTGTGTGTGTGTGTGTGTGTGTGTGTGTGTGTGTGTGTGT
>JAVQJS010064960.1:0-14650 GCA_036024795.1 Galaxias rostratus | reverse complement strand
TACATATATATATATATATATATATATAAATATATATATAAATGAACATATTGATATATTTATATATACATATGTAAATAATCTGCCAGTTTTATCATTTGCATTATAATAAATTTTTTACGTTTTGGAGTATTACCTTTTAGGATAGAACATGGCAATGACACAGGCCACAGGATTTGCCATGGACGCCAGGGCAGCAGATAGATGATAGGCCAGGTTACCATAGGGCATACAAGAATAGGTCTGCACCGAGGGCAACAGACCATTGGTAGAGCCATTAACCCAGACAACCAAAGAGTAAATGAAGGCCAACTGGTTGAAAGAGTGTCTTGGTTTCGCCAGTAGTGGTCGACCACGGCCCAACTCTTCACTGTGACCACTTGGACCTTGGTGTCCAGTCTCTGATGGAGGGATGTCTAGACGAGAGCAGACGGATGGCACTGTATCGGGTACAAGGTTTTCCGTTGAGAGCTTAAAAGTTAGTGGCAGCCTGTTAAGCGCACAGAAGGCAACCAAGCTAGTACACATCATGGCCGCCAAGAAGAAGAAAAACACCTGAGCAGAGAAGTGAGGAGGCAGGTACTCTGTCTGCACTGCATAAATCGCATTCCACCCCTCTGCAGTGAGGTTGCCTGAGGACAATGTGGCGTTGACACACTTGGCCATGCCTACACCTTGAGCAAGAGCCACCAGGCCTGGGATGAACCCACTCAGGCCTTCCCCTATGAAGTAGGTAGTGATGTAGTTTGCGGGCAGCTGCATCATGAAGGGCATGAAGGTGACGGAGGATGTGCAGTCCACTAGAGCCAGGCAGAAGGTGATGATGAAGAAGGCGGTGCTGCGTGGCGTCCCCGCCACCACTGTGGTCTGGTCCCAGAAGAAAGCCAGCAGGAAGCAGGAGAGGATGCCGACGGACAGTATGGCATAGATGACGGCTCTCTCATTCAGACGGCCTGGGCACAGCTTGTGCATCAGGGTCACCAGTAGAGGCCCCAGGTTGGCGAGCTGGATGATGACAGTCAGGTAGGAGGGTAGTTCCCAGCCCTCTGGAAGCACATTGACTATGAGAGGAAGCTCCACCCAGAGGCCATTGACGGCAACCCAGGAGCCCAAGCCAAAAGAACAAGCTAGCAGGTGGATAATCAGAGACATTCTGTTCCGATGAAGATGATCCCTGCCGGTAAAAAGAGGTTCTGCTGCTGGGCTTGAAGCTTCGGTCGTTATCGCTTTACAAGGTCTGTTGGTAATTTAAGCACAAATGTGAAATCTCTAACAATGGAAATGTAGACAATTGTTTTGAGTAAAAGTTATTTAAATTTGAACAATTCAATTAACTTTGATATAAAAATACACACATTTGTGAGAACTTTTTACTTTGTTTAGAGCATTTCTTTAGCAAGTAGAGCCGAGCAATAGGAAACTATTTCAGTTCTCGTTTCTCTTGCCCTACATTTTACATGTTGAGTGATGCAATACAGAAGATATCCATGGTTTTCTAAGGCCACCTCCCTTTGTTAATTAGTTACAAATATGTGACCTTATAATCACTTTACACAACAAGTAAGACATGCGCATGTTTTTATTTTATTCTTTAACATTTACTGTTATAGATAGATTAAAATGGTCAATTGGTAAACAAAGACCCTACTGTTAATATAGCAACAATATGTAATTGATTTTTTCACATTGAACAGATTCTCACACCTTAGCCAGTTAATGGTAGTTAAGCTTTCATGTGGCCTCTACAAATAATAAACCACATGTGACCTATTTTTGCCTCTTTAAGTATTTTATACAAAGGTCATGGGGAATCAATCCATATCTACATAAATATGTTATGAAAAATATCACTATAAATCTAGATATTACTACAATTCGAAACTTTGTCGAAACACTGAACAATGTACTCACAAGTTTCTTACAACGCTGGTATCCTTGCTATGAAATGTAAGGCTGTCTCAACGTCATCTTCTTTAGAGCTTTGCAAACATATGAATTCTTCACAAAACAGAATGAGAGTCATCTACCTCCTTTTATGTAGGTCCAGAGTCCAGTTATGCAGTCGACCTTACAATGTCAGAGTCACCTCAGTTTGCTAACATCTGTGTGAGAGTGATAAGGTTACGAGGTTTCAATAGGACTGCCTCTTCTCTTACCAAGGGTTCCATTCACCAACCATGAGTGTAATTGTCACTTTCTTTCTTTTAAAAAAAGCAGGTAATAACCTAATATTACATCATATATTTAGTCTAGTAGTAATAGGTCCTTGTAATAGTCTTGTAATTATGGTTTATACACAAATCTGTTTGCAAACATTAATCCAGATGGAATGAAGTCTTACATAGCAGAATACATTTGTTGCAAGACCACAAGGGTCACTTGAAGGCCAGACTAAGAATTTATAGTATCCTGAGGAAGGAACAGAACAACAGTTAGTAACATTAAAATTCACTGCTTGTTTTGGAGGACTGCACAAGAGTAAAAAATTGATCGGATAAGCTCAAGAAAGGCCAACGGAACAGTTAGCTGTAAATGCCCTTCCCATTTCATTGTCCGTTCTCACAGTAGCAATGAACTTAAAGGCGTCTGACATTCACTCTTTAAAAGGCTGTCTTTTAAAAGGTGAGCTGATTGCATCCCAAAAAGTTATGAAATTTCAAATTAAATTCAGGTGTCTGAATGAAACAGACGTTGCAAACCTGAAACGTCCTAGAAGTGCAGTTGTAAAGTGAGTTGTTTTTTATTGCAAACCAGATGTGATGACTACAATACACCCAGACATTGATTGAAATCTATAACAAGAACTTCTTGGAAAATAACTGCATAATCTCGACTTGTTAAACAGCAATTCCGACAGTCAGATATACTACCTAAACGCTATTCAATTTTTTAACCTACATATATAATTGTTTAAGTTCCATAGCAAATAGTATGAGTATAAATATCTGTAGTTGCTCAGTAAAAGCCATGTGACAGTTGTCAAAGCTGAAAGCTTGACTAGATAGCTCACCACTACAGGCACCCTAGCATAAGGCGTCCTCACATGCATGTACCATGGGACAATAAGGCAAATAAATTTAAGTAAACATGCAAATAGCACAGGAGAATAATTATGCGTAACAAAGTTGTCCGAATAGGTTCTATTTTCCACAATTAAGTCAAACGATATACAGTATTGGTGTACAATTTTGATGGGGTAATGGTGTACCCTGTTAGCATGGCTCATATCAATCAAACTAAACAGAACTCACAGGCTAGTACACAAAAGTTGAAAAACTGTTGAGGGTTTTTCTGATTCTACAAAAAGGCACCACACAAGATGTACACTCAATAAGATTATTTATGTTATTGTACAATCTGCATTTATAACAAATAATAATAAAAAAAAGATTAGTAAGATGTACAGTATTCGAATGATCAGGTCTGGTGTGGACTGAGGACTCCGCCTGACTTGTCACATCCAGTCTAACCAGAACTCCAGTGATGGGAGCAGAAAGGGGGCTGCGGCCTGAGAATGGCCAGTACAGAAGTGCTTTCATGAGTGTCAAATGAGTTGGTGTGTAAGTTCATATTTATATGTGTAAATATATGAATGCGTGTGGGTGTGTGTGTGTGTGTGTGACTGTCGTATTTGCTTTACTGTTGCAAAAAGTAGGCCTACTAGAGTATGTATGTATGTATGTGTTTGTGTGCACAGTCAAGTGTTGGCAGGCAACTGAATGTCACAAGGTGGTGGACAGGATGGAAGGAATGAACGCAAACAATGAAAGGAGGGAAGGAAAAGGGAGAGGGAGAAGGAGAAGGACAAGAAAGAGTCGCATGGTCTCAGTTGGTATAGATCTGGCCCTCAGGTGGCTGAGGCAGTTTCATGTTCTCCTTGCACATCATTAGCCGTCTTAGCTCCTGTAGGACCACACGGATACTGTAGGAGTTCTGCCACTTAGCCAGTGCTGACACTGCCCGGGTGTCAACCTGTCGGTTGAGACGACAATTCAAGGATAATTACAAAGCACAGTCTCAAGGACGCAATCTCCTGACATCAATGCTTCAATTTCATAACAAGACTCTAGGCATCAACTTAGTAATTAGTAATACCAACAACAATGTAGGGATATTTAACAAATGTAAAAAAATAAATACAAAAAATCTAAATTATCTTTATCCAGCCATAGCCACTTCTTGAAGTCATCTTGCAATATGTTTGGATACTCACCACACCATTGGAGTTGTGCACACCATTCAGGTTTATCTTTGTCACAAATCTGACAAACGGTGGTGTCTCTGGATATCTGGGTCCGCATTCAATCTTCAGACTGTACATCCTATTTTCATAGATTGTCTGTAAATCAGTGACAGAAAACACTTAAAAATGAGGGTCAAGTAAAGCCAATCTAAGATTGGTCAGAACGCAGATTCAGCCCTATATGCCTGGTTTTACTGCAAAATACCAATTCTCTCTGCTGTAGTCAATCATCATATGCCTAGTACCAAGCACTAATACCAAAAGAAGGCAAACCTTTAAGCTCAGGAGGGCATGTGATCAGGGGCCCTTACCCAAAGCTTATGTGACTAATTGGTGTTAGATAACTGACAGTTCAACTGTTCCTTGCCCAACAAAAATAGCACTCACCCTAGGAGGGCCAATTATCATCCCTCTCCATCGTGTTAAGGTCATGTCTTCATCATCTTCCAGGCCCCAGCTCACCGTCCCATCGCCAACCCCTTTCTGGCCTTCTTCAAGCTCTTCAAGCAGCCGGAAATTACGAGGAACCTTAACGCCTGTTAAATCAAGATAATGTTCTGTGTTTCAAAAATATTTGACAGACGGCATTGGTTAGCAGAGATTTGTTATGGAGAGTTGGGTTGTTTCGACCTCCCTGAAACTCTCATTTAGACTTCCATTGCACATTTAGAGAACGAGTATGAATGTCATTTGTGCTATTTTTGGGAGAGGGTGTTTCGAGCGCTGCTTTAAACAAGTGTCTAAAGATTACCTATCTTATGCATGTAATTAATTAACACCCAATAGTTGGCTAACAAACCATTGAATGACGTGCGTTAGGCCTACTAGCACTTGACATTGTTGGATACTAGCTAAAAGCACTGAAGCAAAATCTAATTGCAAAGCTACGCCAATATCCTCTATTGTCTTGTACGAGTTGGGAAAAAACGAAACAATTGTTTACATGAGTTATTGGCAAACAGGTATCAATATACAGACAGTTGGTAAAATCTACGATAATTATCAAGATTCGGCAGTGACTGACAGAGCAATGTCAGGGTAAGCCACAAATCACACCAAAACAAGCGTTAGGTGTGTGTTCCGTATAGTCGTTATATTTAAGTTTGCCAATTAAATCAAATCATGTAAACATAATGATAGCTAAAGACAAGTAGACTAAACGTAGCGTATTACCAGGCCAGGAATAGGCAGTTTGTTAATGCTACTTCTTGCTTACGTTACCGGAGAGAAAACCACCCACGTTAGCAAAGACGGTTACGTTAGCGCGAAGTAATGTTTATTTCAGAAACTAGCAAGTTAAATATTATTTAACAGAACAATGTCGCAAGCCGATTTGCATGTGTTGCTGGCAAGTCACTCGTGCAGGTTGAACGACGGAAGTAGCAAGCTAACATAACATGTAGGTTGATGTGCGCTTGCTAGGCTGGGAGAACTCATCGATTCATGTCCAGCAAGTAGACCAGGCCATTTAAGGCAGGCTCCACACCACTTTCAATCTAGCCAATAAGCTAATCTTAGGGAAATAAAGAGTGCCTATATACGGATACACCCAAGCGACAAGTCCTGTTTCAAACATTTGTAGCCTTTTCAAAAGCTGGTGAAAAAGCCTAACTGATGTAATGAGCATTTACACAAATCGTTTACCTGATCCGGCGGCGACCGCCATCTTGTCGCTTTGTAGCGTGAGCGCGCACGTAGATGACTTATGATTGAACATGAGGACGCCTCTCAATGCAGTAGCTGCATCCTCATTTTGTCCCCTTTTCCATATCTAATGATTTGGGGGAAAAACATTTATAATGTAAGTATGAGATGCAAAAATAGATACTATTTGGTGGTATTGTATACATTTTTATTAAATGTGCATGACTGAAAATCTAACGAAAAGCATTGGATGAAAAGTAAAGTCTACTAATTCTGAGTGGTTCAAACATAGCGTGGTTTATTTTCTTTATAAATACAGTGTTATTTACATATAATTACAGCCTTCCCAAATAGAAGACGACAAAAAGGCATCTAGGCGTTTTTTTAAATATTACACTTTCATTATAATAATAATCATAACCCTAAACAAACAAAAAACAATGGCATATACCTAGCAGGAAAGAGAAGACTTTAAAGTTGGAAGGGCAAATCCCTGGTTGAGTTTTTCCTTCAGGACTTCTGTATGAGCATATTCGCTTGGTTGAAAACAAATAATGAGACAATGTAAGCTACTCTATAGCCAAACCAAGAAACAAATAGTATGGAAAAACGGCTCTCAATAAAGATATCCAATCGCAAACATTGATTCATACTCAAAAAAGTCGAGCCATAAGGCAAATATGTGAAAGTAATAGAATGTATGGTACCTCCTTGAATTTCACTTAAAAAAAATCAGTGCCTTAAAAATTATTTCCTAACCTTGCAAGGGAAATTCTGGCATCCTCACAGATGTTCAAGCCTAAGCTGATCCAAAGTGGGGGAAGGAGTCAGAGTGAAGACCAGGTCACAAAAGAGACAGTATGTGCATTAGACATAACACTATGTCTATGTGTCCTATGTACGTGTCCTTATTAATGATGATTACGTCCACTCCCCTCCACCTTGACCAATGGAATAATTGTTTTTCTTAGACCAATAGACTAGATTCAACTTTGTCAACTAATCAGAACTTGCTATGTTCTAGACTAGTAATTTCTCTGTGTACAGACTCTGATAAATTTCTTATTAATTGGTTATTTATGGTCATAAATTAAAATTATCCATTACAGCCTTCACACCTATAGCCGTGGCTTTACTCAAAAGATAACGTGGCTGTCAAAGTGACACTTCAGTAAACCCATGACAGAGCTAATTGTATACACCTAACCGTTGTACTACCACAAATGTATCAATGTTTTTATGTTTTATTTATTTTGGGGGCCAGTCCTTGATGGTACTTTCAAGTACTTTTGAATTTAACTTGGGGTTATGCTATTTAAACTGTTGTTTTTTGGGTTACACCCTAGTGATTTTAACAGCAACACGATGTGCTACATATTAGGACCTTTGTGGCATTATATTGTTTTCCATTTAATTTCATGTAAACAGAATAAAACAGAGCTTGTGATGTTTAGACCCATTTGGGTAGTAGGTACACAAGGATTTAAATATATTTGCAGGTTGCCAATGTATGAGTCTGAGTAATTCTAGCTATCTTCTTACTAAGAGTAATCTAAAGCACCCCATAAAATAGTTTCCTATCTTTGACTTAACTGTTATGTGGGATTGGCTTGCGTTAAGTTGGAAGAAAACATATTTATGCTCCTCCCCTTGACAATTAAAAGAGCGCAGAAATTTTCTACAGTGTCTAATATTGTGAATGTTTCTGGTTGGTGAAACAAAATACAATTATACAATAGGGATCATTTTGTGAGTTTAACTACATTAATAAGAAAAACCTGTGATCCCCTGTAATTGTTTGTAAACATGCTATGTGCTTTCGTTCTTCGGCCATTGTAAGTGCCTTCTTAAGATTTAACATCTAAGGTTAGCCATTTACAAAAATACCTTTAACAGAAACTGCTTTAGCCAATAATTTTTGGGGATTGTTTTAAGACACACGGTTTAAGATCTCTCATTCATTGAACCGCCCGCACAGTACATTACATTTCCAACTATTGTGACAGTAAAGGAAAAAAAAAACTTTCACCGGCCACTTGTTTTTCTAACTATATATGTAATCTCATCCAGCACTTACGTGGTCTTGCAATGTTTTGCATTGATTCAGTCCTTTTACATTACCAAACCTACTTGTAGTTTGCATGGTACTGCAGACAACACTGGCAAGATCACCAAATGTTTGTTCTCAGTAATCTCACTGCCTTTGTGAAATGTATAAATACAAAAATAAAAAGAAGGTATAGAGCCTGTTCTTGACCTATCTGACCTACAGAAAAGTGAGTGGATTTATTATAGGGCATTCAAACGAACAAAAATGCAAACACAAATTTACCGCACTTGTGATACTTAAGGCTGCATGAGAAAACTGCACATGACCGATGTGTTCATACCAACAACAACGCTGACACAATCACCAAAACCACGGGCAAATCTAAAAGACCAGAGTCATTGGATGAGAAAATTATTTCACCAGACTATGCCTTGTCTATGATCAGGCTTTCGATAAGCCCAAAAAACAGGCCTTAAGACAATCAAAGCTGGCACTTCAAGGTAAAAAGCACTAACCGCATTTTTAAAGACATTTAGGGACTAGGTCCATTGTATTATTAGACAAACATTTACGATCAAAGCATGGCTTTAGAGAAAAGCTGAGTGTGTGTCATTACTTTTGATTATATATTTTGATTTGGATGTTCCAAGTTTCATAGAGAAAACCAAATAAATGTATTCTTATGAATTAGGTTACAAATGAGTGTGTTTAACTATCCATTCAGTGGCCAGTAGCCTCAATACATTACTGGAGTATTGAGTCATGTTAAAGATACACCATACACAGTTAGAATAGGAAGCAGTACAAGAGGTAAGAAAGATATTGCCACATGATTTTAAAAAGAAATACATATCAAACAAATCTACATTGTGGGATAAGTGTAAATATCCGCAGTAAAGCACTCCGTGAGAGGATAATTAGATCAATATGAGCAGCTTTAAAGCTTTAGCATCGGAAACACTTGGTAAAGCGGTCTTCATATGGGATATAATTGAAGTTGAGGCCAAAAAAAGAAAGAAACGTTGAGAAGACAAAATAATAAATTGTCAGCATCTTCTGAGGTAGGGTGCAATGTGCTGCTGAGTTACTTGGTTTTATGAGCCCATTTCAGATCATCAGCCCTCGGCTTCTCGCCAGTCACACTTTGGATAACATCTTCAAGGGCATGCCAAAACCCAAGCTTTTCCAGAGGATAGTTCAGCCAACCTGTGAAGACGAGCACACATTAAAAAAATAATAACAATACATTTACATTACATTACATTACATTACCATTAACATTTAAAAAAATGTTTCCATCTTCATCAAACAAAACTTGCTAAGCAAATAAATTATGTAGTGTTAAGAGAGCTTTTAGTCAGAGGGCAGACATTATATAGTTCGAAATCAATTCAGGATAATTCAACTACACCACTATGTATGTCCTAAATAAACGACAAAAAAATACTGTCACCAACCTGTTGTGATGCAGAAGTAGGTCTCATGTGGGGAAACATGATGGATCCGGTGGTGTTTGCGTGGCAGGATTATGTGGTAGTTTTGTAGGAATACCACCCAACGAGGCAGGCCAAAATATGTGTGCGACCACTTGTGGATCTGGTTGGTTAGCGTCACAAAAATGGCCAGAGCAAACAAATAACAATACCATGGGAAGTTGTGGTCAATCTGATCTACAATTGAGATGGAGATAAAACAAAACATTGTGATTGGAGTTTCTACACAATTTATAACCACTTGTTTCACAAGCAAGACAAGACTTAGCAGGAGCAACTCACCAGGGGAGAGGGTGAGGAAATTGAAGGCCATGTTTGCCAGTGGTAAAATGGTCAGCATGCAGTTGTCGCCATTGGTCTCAATAAAGTCATGACGAGTGATGGCTGTGGGATCAATGTGGTGCTCCCTAAAGGGTCTTATAAAAGCCTGAGGACAGCAGTAATAAATAAATAAATAAATAAAATTTAAGAAGAAAAAAAAACAGCTTAACACAGCCTGAAATACACTCCTCTTTTAATGCCACTAAAAATCTGCAGAAGCATTACCCTAAAAGAGGATCATGGAATATTCTGGTTGTCACTAATCAAGATATTTGCTTTTAGTCAATTAATTCTGGGTTGGAATTACTAATGCTAAAACATCCCAGATGCTGGTAAACATACAAAAACAAATATATCTAAAGTGAAAGCATGTATTATACTTCATAAAAGAAAAACTAATGATCATCAAAACAGGTCAACAGTGAACCTATACCTTTCCAAAAATGGGAACTTCTACTGATCCCCAGCTATCTGCTCCCCAGTGAACAAGGCCAGAGGCAAAGTCTGCCGTGAGTATTCCTGCCACTGAAAGAGGAAGAGAGAAAGACATAAATAGAGATAGAATAGAAATGCAGACACAGAGACAAAGAATATGTGCAGAGCTATAACTGAACATAATGACAGGATGCAAAATATAACTTTATCTCTTCAACATTTAAAAACCAACAAAATTCTAGGAATCTCAAGGGGTTTACAACTTGGAGCACTTATATTAGCTTTTTTATGCTTACAGGTGCCCAGGAGGATGTACCACCCATGTCCCAGGTGGAGGTTGGCAAGGAGATAAAAGAAGTTAAAGGCCATTAAAGAAAAGCATAGGACAACGCTCGTCCACTCTAGACATCTTTTCCCTGCGGTGCAGAAGACCAAAAAGGAGAGGATTAGAATAGGTAGTGTGGGTTAGATAGTCCCAACAAAACAGTCAATTCATTCATTAAAATCTAATAAATTTAACCAAACCAAGGGGACATATTGTTAAAGGCTGTGAATAATTTCCTTTAAAACATGTAATTCTATTATGTAGTTGGAGATCTTGTAATACTGGCAGCCGGGCCAGTTAAACCTGTTCAGCCCTTCAAGTTCACCGGCTCAACAAGAAACAAGAAGCCTTATGCCAAAGAGTAAAGTGTATAAACATAAATGAACAAGGACAATTTATATTCCCCACTTATGAATCAAAACTTTCTGATTGTAACCGAAGGCCACTGGATGTATTAAAATGTTAAATTTGAATAGGTCAAATTACACGTTTATACGATTGTCCTCATGCGTAAGGTTGGATAAGACTAAAATATTGGCAACTATAACCTACATTAGGGGGGGGTGTCGACGTTCCTTATCTCCAAAACAAAGCCAACGTTTATGTCTCAGCAAAATAAAGGTGGAGACATTTTGTATCAGCAGGCCTAAACGAGAATTCCCGAATGACCCAGCTGTGCAGCGAAGGTTTCAAAGTGTATTTTTCAACATAGCTGCGTATGTAAACAGAAGCCACTTGTGTAAAACAGATGTAGCAAGGCTAAATGCCGACATCGACAACTGTAGCTACAGAGCGGAAACTGGACATCTTGACACGATCTATCTATCCATTCCTTTCAGTTTGATCGGTTGTGTACTACACTATTGTGAATTCATTTATTGTCGGTGAGGCAAACAAAGTTGAATTTGCACAAACGGGACTTCAACAACCGCGGGTGCACACCGTATTAAACAAAGCAAGAAGCCTCTTATTAATAAGCAGACCTACCAGGCGAATACAGATTCGCAAGTTCGCGAGCCCCTGCGTGTTGTGAACCCCATCTCGCCGAACCCCGACCCGGGTTCTGTAGTTCTGTACACAGTAATTTTGGTCCACAACCGTTCTGTGTCACCGCTTTCGCCATGTTTCTCTTGTTTTAACCCAACCCCTTACATCGATGAGCAGGAAACGTTATGTCCAACTTATTAGCAACAAACGCTCAGAATGTACAGACCAATCAGATCTAGACAGGAAAACGTAATAGCCAATTGCTAGGTTGTAAATTATTCCATAATCAGTCGACTAGCAAATCACATTATGAGCGAGGTTAAAGCATTTCCAGACCCCACCCACCACTGTCAAAGACTGTTCGTCAAGCTAAGAACGTTCACAAGTTTGTAATACTATCCAAAAGTTTCAGATATGTTTTCTGTAAGTGGTTTAGCTATGTCGACAAAACCTTCATAATAATATAATGTTAAATTAGCCCTGTACAGTGGTCTTGTACCATGCACGCTTATGTAGAGAAAATATAACCAACTTTTTAAGTACTTTTAGATTTTATTTCTAACTTGCTTGTACAGTATCCTCAATTTGACTTACATGTTCGGTAATATTTAAAAAGTTTATGTTTAAACAATTACTAGTTTAGACAATTCGATTTGTACCTCAAACCTCCTAAATTAAATTTGATTAACCCCCTAAAATTAAAGTTGGCCTAACTAATGTTTTAAGGGTGTGACATGGATGATTTAAAAGGTATTATCACGCTCTGTTTGGGCTCCGTTAGTAGGCCTGTAGCCAACTAACTATTTAGATTTTGAGAAAAGTGCCGACTTATTATTCATGAATTCAGGCTCCTTTTAAAATTGACAACATCACTTGTAAGAACCGCAAAAGAAAACATTTACATTTTGTCACACATTGACTGGCGACACATAAACCTACCACCACGTGGCACTAAAAGACAAATTTTCCGTCAAATGATACATTCTAAAACGGCTATTCTCTGAGTTAAATTCGGCTGTCAGGTCATGAATACTCAAATGGTAGATGATTTTAGTGTTCAGGGTTAGACAAGTTATTTGTCATTATTTTATTGATGACTGTGTATAGATAAAGTTCTGAGGAAACTTCTTCGGAGACAGTTTCTCTGAATTCTAAATATGACATAAACGAGGCTAGCTGTAGACAAGATTCAATACATGTTGATAAAAATTTTTATAGAGGTAACCGCTCAACATTTTTCGTTGCATCTTTCTTAAATAAGTAAACAAAAATAGACCTGTTTAGTTGAAGCTCATCGCCCTATCATCTCATTACCTTTTCAGAGATCATGCAACGCGTCACACCTTGCCAGTAACTCCGCCCATATAGGTCTGAAATTTACAGCTTATATAAACTCCTCTAACTCTTGCAGAGCTCTAAATCTTAACTCCTTCTAAGTAGCCTTTTGAAACTCAAAGCGATCCTAAAAAAAACTCCGTGAAAGGCTGTAAACTATTCATAATATTAGGTTTGTTTGTGGCGAAAAATACGCACTAATTCCTGTGTTTTCAGTAACTACCAGGCATTTCAGGGATCTGTCCTATGTGTCTCCGAACCGGTTGGTGTTAAGATCCATGGAAGTAGCCGGTTTCTACGACGGGGACAGCCTTGCTTTCCATAATAGAAACAGCATCAGCCCAGCCAACGACAGCGCTTACAGAAGGCAACACTTTGAAGGTTCGATGACGGAGCTGGGCATCGCCGAGCACGAGAAAGCCATAGATTTCGGCGTTTACCTAGATCAAGCTTTGCATTATCAACAACTGGCTGTGCACCGTCAAATTCAACAGCAGCACGGCGTGGACATATTCACTGATTTCCTTGCCGAGGACAGCAAAATAAAGAGAGTGCCTTCGTTGCAAAACTACAAAAACTACACATCTGTGGACGCAGTGGAATCAAGCCCTTGCAACAACTCCAGGGAGCCGTACGCGCTGGGCTATTCAGAACTACAAGATACCCGCGTGGACACTGTGTTCAGCCAGGAACTTCTTGAGAATCACTATAGGGCAGGTGAAAGAAACGAAACTAAAGACGACACAAGGATGGAAACTGGTTCATCTGGCTATGACATGAGGGCTCATCTCCATTACCAGTCTGCTCCCAGTGACAGTATCGGGAACCTTTCGACAGCGTCCTCGTCTTGCTCCAGCCCCCCCGGCACACCTGCACCGTCAGGTAAAGGCAGGTCACCTTCACAAACTGGCAAATTGTCCAGTGGCAAGGGAAAGAAACGCATGGAAAAGAACAGTGATGAGTATAAACAGAGGCGGGAAAGGAACAACCTTGCTGTCAGAAAGAGCCGGGATAAAGCCAAATTGCGCAATATGGAGACGCAACACAAGGTGCTGGAACTGGCTGCGGAGAATGACCGTTTACAAAAGCGCGTAGAGCAGCTGTCAAGAGAGCTTACAACCTTGCGTAATTTGCTCTCTGCTACAGGACAATGTTAGTTTAGCGTTATGCCAGAGATGCACACGCCTATGTCTCGGGAAACAGGTGGCACAGCCAGCTTGAAATTTGATGAAAGTCATAGGTTTTACATTGGGACATTTGTTGTTAAAATGGTACATGGTAGAGGTGCAGCTACCCAGTTTACAAGAATATGTTGGAATGAGAGATAGCCTTTAGGTGCTTGGATTGCGCAACCATTTATTCATTCTTGACATGCCTGCCTTTGCTTTATTCTCAGTTGTTATTGATAGACTACTTTGTTGTTTTATATTCAGAAATATGAGTATATCTTCATTCATGAATGCTACATTTTCCTTATCTGGAGCAATGGTTGTCAAGGGAAGAGTTGTAGCCGACTGCAGTGATATGATGCAACTCTTTGTAACAGTATTGGCAATGAATGAAGTAATCTTATTTAATGTGAAAAATAGCATTTGTGCTTTAAAATGGTACTTGGTATTTTATG
Organism: Galaxias rostratus; assembly: GCA_036024795.1. Taxonomy (NCBI): domain Eukaryota; kingdom Metazoa; phylum Chordata; class Actinopteri; order Galaxiiformes; family Galaxiidae; genus Galaxias; species Galaxias rostratus. The sequence continues at coordinate 193 of JAVQJS010064960.1, read as the reverse complement.
GAATTAAACTGATTTATACTTTGTTAATATCAAATGCAATTCTTTTCTCTTTATTTTAGTCCTTGTTGCAGAAACTGACGGTATGGGTTGGTCCATGTAGCCTGTATTTCATCCAGTCTATACATGCACAGACATGTAAGTCAAACCAGATTTGACTCTCATAGTTTATTCCTTTTTAATAACCACAACGATG